>SNQJ01S0028594.1:27213-60837 GCA_010110895.2 Picea sitchensis | reverse complement strand
TGGGTAATGAATAAATGTTGAATGCTAACTGATGAGTTTTTGTGCAAGAGGGAAGTTTTGGGAAAAAGAGCCCCACACTCATTCACCCCCCCTCTAAGTGTGGTAGGTGTGTCCAACACCAAGAAGATCATCAAGATTAACATAACCATGTGAGCAAGAATAACATACCCAACTGGAGTTCCACAAATTTAAGATTATTTCTCTCTCTAAATATAATATTTTTTTGGAATTTGTTTTTAAACCAAACTTGCATCACTTCCAAAATAGTTGTTGCGCCTCTTTTGTTAGCTATATGAGAAAAACAGAGGTGCTTACAAGCTTAGTTGGGTTAGCTAAGAAACATAATAGTAAAGTAAAGGGTTAGAAGAATAAAGCATAAAAGACTGAGCTAAGAATTAAACTAGGAATGATAAAAACAATTAAACTGCAGTGCATAAGGACATAAGAACAAGGCACAAACAAGACTCGTGTCACCAATGGAAAGGATTGTATTAGTGAAAATAAAACACCAAAGAGAAAGGGAGACTTTGGTTCCCTTCTTCCTCCAAGGGAGGGCTCTTGGACCCCCAAGATTGAGGTCTTCTTACAACTTGAAAACTTGAAAGAAATGGTGAAAGAATCCCAAGCTAATTCACTCAAAGGGTGATGTGAATATCTCAAATGGAATGGTGCTAGTATACTCTTGATGAGAAAAGAGGATTCCCCAAGAGAATAGCAGCAACATAACCTTACAAATGAATTCCTTGAAGATGTAGTGCACCCATGGCCTCTTTTTATAGCACAACTTTGAGGTATTATGCAACCAACTTTTAGTGTGAACAAGGGGTTGTTTAGGGAACCTTTAGGTCTTTGACCAAGCACCCAGATGGATTCAACCAAGATTTGGATGTAAAATGGACTTGGAAGCTAAACCAAAAGTAGGTGGGAGGCCGAACAACATCATAAATGCACCTTTCTCAGGTGTGTGCGGCTTTCAGCGTCCATAATCGTGCATCGTGTGCATGTGTGCTTTTCTTGCATTTATTGATGGCGCATGTGCACGCGGTCCCTATATAGTCATAACGCATCTTGATTTTATAACTGGTTGTATAGTTTTGGACCTTTTGGAAATGTTTTTTTGGTAATTTTGGTCCATAGGTGAACTTAATAGTTGTTTGGAGATGCTGGATTCTTGTAACAATTTGTGGATGAAATTTCAGTGATAACATATGCCCCCTGATGGATGAGGTTAGGAGCATATGTATAGTCGAAATTCATCAATGTTTCTTCTACTAAGAGTACTATTGTAAGAAAGAGCGATAACGAGAGTATCAAGAGTGACCGGTTGGAGGGAGGGGGGAAACTATAGGACCCGACCTTTCTGAAGGTGTGAAAAATAAATTGTGTACAAACAAGGCGGGCATGCCCCATGCTCATGTCATGTAACTCAAAACATGTGGAAGACAGTAGATGAAGTGGTATGTTGGTGAATATGAGTGCAACACCCTCAGGGGCGTGTTGATAAGAGCAGAGGACAATTCTGATGAGGAACAATACTCTGAAAAGTAAGCAATGACACTTGGAGGAAGTATCAAGGATTTGGCAAGCATTGATGGCCCAACAAATTTCATAGGTCTTCGGAAAATATAAAAACAACTGCAATAGTCACAAAGTAAGACCCACCGTAACATGAGAGAGTGTTGAAGTTGAATGTTATGGGGGTCAACAACAGCAGAGAGCAATGATGGTGCTCCCTGTGCCATACGAGATTCCTCATTGTAAAGGTAATGAGAGTCAAGATATTGTCTCCCTTCTGGAAACGATGTTGATGTCGACAGAAAGGGAAATGTGATGCTAAGAAGCGGAGGGCTTCAGGAAATTCACTGGATGGGATAAAAAACTGAGGAGGAACATGGACGAAGTCAATATGGGTGGAGACTCAAGACTGCCCTTGGTTGGGGATATATGTGAAGTGGCAGCAACTGTACAACTAGGTCGAGTGTCAGGGGGACAAGTAGATGGGGGATAAGTTGTGCTAGAGGCAAGACAAAGTGAACAAACTCAGAGAGCAGAGGTAGGTGGCCCGTGGGATACTTGGGGTTTATGGATGATTTCAACAAGGGTAGAATATAATGGATGCCACAACCAAGAGCGACATGGGTTGCGTTTTCCAAAAGGAAGAAGGTTGTCAAAGGTGATGACAAAAAGCTATGTAAATGTTGGAAACAAAAGGCTTTGTACAATTGTCAAATAAATAAATAATTTGGGATGAGTGTACAAATATAGAAACGGGTGCCCCTAGTGCAAGATGGCTTGGCCTATGAGGGTGCAAGTTGTGTAGGGAACTGGTGGAGGGTGAGGGGCCCCATGGGTGGGTCTCTGTATGAGGTAAATGAATGAAGGGGAATTTGTAGATGGGAAAACTGATTGTGGATGAAATGGATGGGTAATGATATTGCAGAGGTGCAGTCAAAATAGAACCATGATGAGATAACCTGGGAGTCCGTTGGGAAAGTTAGAAAGAGGCAGAGAAGGAGTATGTGGCTGATTCTCGAAAATCCGTATGACTATCGGGACTCCCATCCCTAAAGGGTGAAAACAACATGAGCGTCAAAGTGCCAAGGGGGACTATGAATGGGACAAATCATGTGGGGGAGAGTGCTACCGGGTGACAGTACCAAAATGCAGTGGAGGTGACAGTACTACAGAGCTAGATATAGGGACCCTAAAGGAAAATTTCATAGGGTGTGACTGGAGATGAAATTGAGATTTAGAGGGAATGATTACATGCCAATGTCGATCATATACCTAAATGGGTCGCAATGGTGTGTGATGACCAAGTATGTGAAAAAATGAAAACCAAATACCCAACGTGAACAATATCTGAAGATAACGAATATATAACAGTTATTTGATAATTTTGAACATGAGCATGCGTACCTGAATGGGGTATGAGAAAATGGCTCCCTGGGCACTAGGGATGGATGGTGACCTGGGAAGCATGACTGCGTAGGTAGCGGGATCTTGATCCTGTGGCTGAAGACGGATCGAAAAATGGATGTCCGGAGCTCCTGAAAGGGGGTATGGAAGTTTTGGAAAAGAGGGCCTATATATAGATATAAGGCCCACATTGCCACCTCATTTGTACTTGCTGCTATAGTGATCAGAGAGGAGATTCTAGAGAAGATTCAGATATTCTAGGAGTACGAGGAGGCCGATCCGGGAGGTGCAAGATTTAGGTTAGTGGTCTCATCCTCCTATATAGTAGTTAGGTGTCAATTTTTGGGTAGGACCGTACAGATGGTCGTACAGTGGGTTTTTGGCAGTGTGCCCCCCCAAATGTGCGGGTGATCGATGGTGACCCATGCATGAATGCAAGACTGTAATGGGCACAGTCACGTAGAGGGGCACACAATGTGGGAAAACAGGCACGCATGGGGTGCACGCATGTTCGAGGAACAATCACGCATATATGCACAGTTGTGTTGCTGACATTTGCGCATGAGTGTGCAACTATGCAGTGAGCAGGCACGCATTTGGTGTGCCCTGTGGGCTGAAAAGGCGCGCATACATGTGCGCCTATGGGGTAAAAAGGTCTGCATATGTGTGTTCCTGTGGGGATAATAGACGCGCCCTTGAGGCAAAGCTGTGGGTGAGAAAAACTTATCTGTTTTTTGGAGATTTTGGTGTTTTGATGAATTGTGATGGCTGATCGAGTACTATATATGTGGATGCAGGTGATCATTTGGGATTATGCCGATCCATTGGAGGGAGAGGGACTGGGCCCAACTGAGGGATGCCATGAGGGATGAGGAGCCGGTGGTTCATGGTGCTTTGGTGGCCTGTGGGCTGCTGAAGTTTTTTGACTGCTCACTGGTGAGGGCACAGGAGTATCTGCTGCAATTCCTGATTTCCATGTGGAGTCCAGAATTGCAGTTTTTTATTGTGTGTGGGGAGGATTTGGCATTCTCTGTTGAGGAGGATGTCTATTTTCTGACTGGGCTCCCTTTTCGGGGAACCTTGCTACTGGTGGAGCTAGTGATAGTTGGAGAGGGGTAGTTGGCTACCCTTGTTCGAGCATATTGTTTGGGAGAGGATTTCATGTCCGATTCGGTGGTGAGGATTAGGGCGATGGATACCCTGGTACATCGTTGCATGGAAATGATGATTGTGAGAGTTTATGGGTCTCTCGTGACTCAGCGTATCAGTGGTGGCCAGCTGAGGATCATGCAGCGGGCACTAGGGGGTGAGCATCTTTCCTGGGGCTTGATGTTGCACACCAAGATGGTGGGACAACTCACCAGGTGTCAAGTGGTGGACTTAGGGGATTTCTCTTTTGGATTGATTTTGGTGGCTTGGTTTCTAGAGAGGGTGCCTATGTTGCACCCGAGATTTTTGTTAGACCCACTAGGAGCACAAGAGCCACAACTACGATGGTGGGCGATGGTTTTGGTTCGTCATGGGGGTGGGGAGGGTGGCCATTAATTCACGGATGAGGTTGCACAGATGTGGTGTCATATGCCACAAATCATATTGCAGTTTCCATATAGTGGGGTAGATTTTCGTGATGACCCCGAGATGATATTACCCCCAGGAGAGGTATTCAACTGCCGAGGTATGATATTATGTTTTTTGGTTTTTGATTTTTTTAGATAGTATAGAATATGGTTGATATTTATATGGATGTTGATACTATCATGTGTTTGTTTATGTATATGTGGGACCGTGTGGACGAGAGGTTGAGCTGGTCAGAGCGCCAGTGCGCCAGGGGCCTGTGAGATCACCACGAGTAGAGCCATGAGCAGGAGAGAGGCGATGATGAGAAGATGCTGGGGTGAGGCTTGGTGATGAGGATAGATCGACCAAGAGACGTCGTTATGATGACCCTGGTGCAGGGCCGTCACAGGCTCCTCCAGCCAAGGTCGGAGGAGAGTTTGATGATTTCTGTCGCCGATTAGAGGCAGTTCTACGGGGAGTGCCCGAGGGGATGTGGGTGAAGATCTAGGATGAGGGGATCCTTGAGCAGTGTATTGGGCTATCGACAGAGTCGCGAACCCTAATCCGTAGAGAAGCTATAGCCGGAGCTGCGATGACTGGGCGATTTCCCCCAGGACCTGAGGGATCTAGAGCTGGTGGGGTACCTCCACCAGAGGGAGGACCTAGTGCTGGAGCACTAGAGGCACCCTGAGGGCTGCTAGATATGTATTTATGTATTTGATATAGGTTGGTGAGCCCGTTTTGTATAGTTGTGACATCTAGTTTTGTATTGATGGGGATGAGGTGACTCACCTGCCTACGAGCGATGTACTATTTTTGTAAACACTTATAACATTTTGACCTATATATATATATACATTCTGGGATCTTGGTAATGTTTACATGTGTGATGTGTTTTTTGTTGATGATTTTTAATGTAGTTGATGATGTCTAATCTATATGATATGATAGACTTCTGATGGTTTATGTGTGTGTGAAGCTGTCTTGATGTGATATAAACCAATCTAGTATAATGTTAGCCATGTTATCTATTATTTGATTAAATTGTCTTAGAATATGTGTAAATGTAATGAAATCAAAATGTCGAGATAAATTTCTAACCTGCAGGTATTTGCAAAAGAGGCAAGGATCATGGACACGGTACACATTGTTGAGCTGGAGGATGACAAGTTGGGAATCTAATAAGATGCTAAGGTGATGAATATGGCGATGACTGGCGTTGACGAGGAGACCAATGACGGCGGTGTATTCTTCTTGATTGTTGGTGGCTGAGCTTAAACATATGCCACTAGTGTGGAGCAGGTCATGTGAAGGTGAATAGAGGACCCAAGCATCTGAAGTGAGATTTTGTGTCCAACGGCTAGCTCCGTCAGCGTAACCGATGTGGTAGGTCGGTGGGGGTGGAATCCGTCAATAACACGAGTGATAGATTATCCATGAGGTAGGGACAAAAGAAGATTAAAAACTCTACGAAAGACATACAAAAAAGAAAAATCCTAGTGTAGTATGGCTATGCTTGGGCGTAAAATTTCTTTAAGTACAACCCGTTGACGGATTCTTTGAGAGGATGGCCTTCTGGGGAGGCCAGGATATATGCACCTCTAGTGAGGCAATGTTGGATGATGTACAACCCATGCCATAGGGACTCGAATTTTCCATGGTCGAGGGTATCATGAGCCATATCGTAAGCGAGGATGAGGTCTCCTTCGTTGAATGAGCGAAGGTTGACGTGGCGATCAAAGGTGGCCTTTGACCATTTTTTGGCTGTCTCATTGTTCTCTAATGAGGATCGATGATCTTCATCGAGGGACTCTAAGTTCAGCAAACATTGCTCCATTGGAGCAATGTCAGGTAATAGCTCAATGGAAATACGTAAGGTGGGAATTTCACACTCGATGGGAAGAGTGGCCTCAACTCCGTGGACTAGATGAAAAGGTGTGAACCTAGTGGCAGTTTTGAATGCTGTGCAATAATCCCAAAGAACGGAAAATAAAATATGATGCCAATTGGTTTTATGTTTGTTAATCATGCACTGCAACATGGTTTTGAGGACCTTGTTAACTACTTCTACCTTCCTGTTGGACTGAGGGTAGTATGTTGAGGCAAACTCATGGGAGAAGCCTAACTTGGATGAGAGTTCAATGAAAATCTCATTCTCGAAATTTTTCCCATGATCAGAGACTAGTTGGAGTGGTACTCCAAAGCGGGATATGACGTGGTTAAAGAAAAAACGTGATGCTGTGGCAACGGTGTTGTTGAAGGTAGGCATGGATTCATCCCACTTGGTAAAGTAATCGACTACAATGACTATGTATTTGTGTCCATTCCTGGATGGAGGGTTGCAAGTCATGAAGTTGATGCCCCATTTACAAAAGGGACCAGCGATGATGACTGGGTGTAGAAGAGCAAGTGGCGTGCATTCCTTGTTGGTATAAAGCTAGAATTTATCACATCATTTCATGGCATGCATGTAGTCATGAAATAATGTAGGCCAAAAGTAGCCTACATGGATGCTTTTTTGAGCGGTGGACATCCCTGAGAGATGGCCCCTGCAAGCACCTCTATGGCAGTCGTTCAAGACTCTATCAGCTCCGTCAATAGTCAAGCATCGATGGAGTATGGTGTCGACCCCTCTCCGATATAAGATATCCCTAATGCGGAGGTAGCGGGGTGCCTGATGACGAATACATTGATGATCATCTCTGGAGAGGTGGTTGCCAAATTTTTGTGTTCGGAGATAGACGAGAAGATCTCCATACCAAGGGTCATCCGAGGGGATGTAAAAAAGATGTTCATCGGGGAAGTTGGTATTGACCGTTGAACTAGTAGCGTCGGAGGGAAATGCCATGATAAGTTCGGCGAGGATGAGAGCTTTCTTGATCTTGGGTGTTGAAAATTCAAGATCGTACTCTTGAAGGATGATGATCCATTGAGAAAATTTACCATTAATTTGTCGATGACTGAGCAAGTATTGCATGGGGTTGGAATCTTCTATGACTTTGGTAGTTCGAAGAAGAATGTAATGGCGCAACTTCTGGATTGTGAGGATGCCTACAAGGGCTAGTTTCTCTTCATGATTGTATTTTAAGGGTGTGCCTGAGAGGTTTTTACTAATGTATTAAATGACATGATCATGGTCATCGTCCCCAATTTGAACAAGAAATCCTACTACTGAGACGACTGAGGCCGATATATAGAGGATATAGTCGCGGTTATAGTGGGGTGGACAAATTAAAGGGGCATTGGAGAGAGTCATTTTAAGATCATCGAATGGGATGTCGTGGCGTAGTAAGCGAAGGAAACCATGTGCTCGAGTGTCATAGTCGAGGACAAAGCACCATAAAAAGTTAGATTTTCCTTGTAGGCTCTATAGTTGACGTAAATTCTGAGGAGGGGGAATTTCCATGATGGCTTGGACTTTGAGGGGATCCATGGTAATACCACTTTGGGAAACAATGAACCCAAGAAGGTGGCCAACAGTGATGTAGAATACACACTTGAGGGGATTCAAGTGGATATTGTAATGATGACACCTGTGAAATATGATTCGTAGATCATCGAGATGATGAGTGCATTTCTTGGATCGAGCGATGAGATCATCCAAATATGTGAGGATGATATGAGCCAAGTCATAAAAAACGTATGTCATGGCCTGTTGGAAAGGGGCGCCAGCATTCTTGAGGCCAAATGACATGACACAATATGTAAAGGTTCCCCAAGGGGTAGTGAATGTGGTATTGTAGTGATTGGCGGGGTGAATTTGGATTTGGTTGTAGCTAGAGAAACCGTCCATGAAGGAAAAAACCTCGTGACCTACGCAATCATCGATAATTTGGTCGATGAAGGGCGTTGGTAAGTTGTCTTTGGGACATGCATGATTGAGGTTGCAGAAGTCCGTACAGACACGGATAGTGCCCTATTTTTTGTTAACAGGGATAGGGTTGGGATGTCATGGCGTAATAAGTGAAGGAAACCATGTGCTCGAGTGGCATAGTCTAGGACAAAGCACCATAAAAAGTTATCTTTTCCTTGTAGGCTCTGCAGTTGACGTAAATTCTGAGGAGGGGGAATTTCCATGATGGCTTGGACTTTGAGAGGATCCATGGTAATACCACTTTGGGAAACAATGAACCCAAGAAGGTGGCTAGAAGTGACACAGAATACACACTTGAGGGGATTCAAATGGATATTGTAATGATGACACCTATGAAATATGATTCGTAGATCATCGAGATGTTGAGTGCGTTTCTTGGATCGAGCGATGAGGTCATCCAAATATGTGAGGATGATATGAGCCAGGTCATAAAAAACGTATGTCATGGCCCATTGGAAAGTGGCGCCAACATTCTTAAGGCCAAATGGCATGACACGATACGTAAAGTTTCCCCAAGGGGTAGTGAATGTGGTCTTGTAGTGATCGGCGGGGTGAATTTGGATTTGGTTGTAGCTAGAGAAACCATCCATGAAGGACAAAACCTCGTGACCTATGCAATCATCGATAATTTGGTCGATGAAGGGCATTGGTAAGTTGTCTTTGGGACAGGCGTGATTGAGGTTGTGGAAGTCCGTACAGACACAGATAGTGCCCTGGTTTTTTTTAACAAGGACAGGGTTGGAGACCCATGATGTATAGGCGATGGGGTAAATGAACCCTTCAGCGTGTAATTTGTCAATCTCATCTTGGATGGCTGCTGCTTTGGATGGGTGTAGCGGTCGCTGTTTTTGGCAGACTGGTGTGATATAAGGCCAAGTGTCGATGCAATGTTCGATGATAGAGGGGTCAAGGCCAGGTATCTTCGTGTATGACCAGGAAAAAATGTCCCAATATTTATGGAAGAGAGATTTGTAAGTAGTAATTTCTTTAGGAGTGCATGCGACACCAATAGTGATTTCCTCGACGACTCCCTTTTTGAGAGAAATATCGATTTTAATGGTGGGGGAAATGTTGGTCATATTTCCTTCTTCAAAAGCATCAGGGGCAGGGATAGGGTTGTTGAACCAGTCGATATGCCCTGATGGGATAAAATCCTTGGTTTCGACTGCATATATGGGGTATTGGTTAGGAGGCGCAAAGGCTTCCTGTGAAAGAAAGAGTGATCGGTGGTTTAGCGCATCCCATGGGCAGTTGGGGGTGATTAATTCCTCGAGTATGTCCTCCTCACAGTAGAATTGTCGGGAATACAAGGGATCCAGAAGAGGACTATCGGTGACTATCACTGTGTGATTGTTTTCTGGTGATGAAGAAGCAGGGGGAGTGATGCAAGGATATTGTGATGGTTCACTCGACATAAACCAAATATCGAGATACTGAGGGTTAAAAATGGTAGTCGGGCGTAAAATTTCCGTGGGGAAATGAACAGGGGAATTGGGGGGATTTGGGGGTAAATCCTCATATAAGTCATCCAAGAACCACGGGGGAGTAGGGAGTGCCTCAGGTTCTGGTGGAAAGATATGAACCATAGAAAGTGATGGGGTAAGGGTATTCAGGAGTTCTGCGGGAGGAGAGGGTGTGTGATTTTGAATAAGGGTCATTTGGCGATGCCTGTATTCAATGATCATAGGACATTGATATGTGAAATGATAAAGAGATTTTCATAAAGAGAAAGGACATCTCATCCGTTTGTTGACTGAAGTCGTGACATAATGGATGTCGGTGACATGAGTAGGGGTGGATCCTTGCTGAAAACTCTAGCATACGGTTGTTAGCGTCAATCGGAATTGAGGTAACACTAGACAATGGTGTGTGTAATGGCCATATTCTGAATAGATGGCGCATGCGAATTTGGTCCGCAATCCTTTGTTACTTGTGTTCTGGGAGATAGCGGCGGTACTGGAGGAAGCGATGAGCGATGGTGGTGCTCGAGGGAGTTGAATAAGGTTACGTAACTCGGGGAGAGAGTGACATCGATTAGTGGGGTGTCCTTCTTTCTTACAGAGTGCACAAGGAGGTTGGATGCAAGGAGGAGAGGAGCGATGGGATCTTTCTTCTTTTGTCTACCCCCAGCTGTAGCGATGGCATTAGCAAGAGGGGGTGAGGGTGTTTCTTTGAGAGTAGGTATTGGAATCTGCATAGGTTTGGGGAGGGAGGGATGATTGAGGGACCATCTCAGGTGGATGTAGATACCAAACTGGGATTTCCAGTACCATGTTAGGAAGGGTAAGAATTGCAGCTACTTGGTGGGGGGTAAAAGAAAGGGATTTGGGTAATGGATTGGGGGACTGTTTCTCAGATTGGGATATGGCCCTGGGGGAGGGGAAGATTAGGAATGGGTTGATATTAGCTAGTTCCAGAGGGTTCCTAAGGGACTTGATCCACTTACAGATTCTTTCATCCATTTAAAGTCGACGATTTGGGGGCAATGGTGAGTATAGTGACCAAACTCACCACAAAGGGCACAAGGAAAATTGGTCCAAAGATTGTTGTTATTTTTCCCTTGGTGTTTATTAGTGCCCCCTTGAGGGTTTTGGTTCCCTCTGTTTTGGTTTCCCCCAGAAGGTTGGTTCTACTGGGGTTGGTTCTGGTTTCCTCCTGGTCTAGGATTATTATTGTTCCGATTTTTTCCTTTCTCTCTGGCATTGTTTGATTGATAGGATGGATTTTCTGTATTCATTTGTTCAAAATTTTGATATTGCTGAATGGGAGAGGGTTGAACAAAATTAACCCCAGCATGTAGATTTCCTTGTGGTGGAGCCATGGGCTATGGGGGGCTAGGAAAGGGAAAGTATGGATTGTGTTGTGGCAATGATTCATAAGGTACATAGGAAGGCATGGCGCTTTCACTAGTGATTAGGGTATAGGCTGAGGTAGAGGGAGTACCAGTGCTTGGTTGAACAAGTGGGAATGTTATGGGTGCTAGTGGGGGTCCACTGATGGGTGGAGGTAGGGAAACAGGGTATGACTATTGATAAGGAGGAGGAGGATAATAGGAGATTCCTCCATATGCCGATGGATATTGGGGTGTGCCATACATGGGTGGTGGTTGAGGCTGTGGGTTGTGGTGTGTAGTGTTACCGATCAATCCATCTACTAAGTGAGACATTCCAGGTTTGTCTTGGTCGAATAGCACGGGTCTTGGGGTGTCCGGGAGTACCGTGTATAGGTATCCGGACTGGGCATAAATGAGTTCGAACTGTTGGGTCTTGCTAATGGCTTCTTCTTCAGTCTGGGGGAAGGTGGGTTAGGGGTAGCGTCAGCTTTGCAGAGGCTACGTCACTGACGCCATTCATGGATGTGGTTAGCAATATGTGTGGAGGCGGTTTGTTTGAAGTCTGAAAGTAGTTCAAGGCCATTGTCATGACGAAGGGGTAGTTGAAAGAAGGTCAAAAATTATTTGGCCAAGGATTCAAAAGTTGCATGGGACCTAGATTTTTCTTCGACATACCATTTAGTTGATGGGCTAGTGAGGGTACGTTGAAACAACCTCAATCAGATGGAATCATCTATGATGTTGTTTGAATAACACCATAGGTGAAAGGTCATGATATGGTTGGTGGGATCGTCTCCTGCTTTTCCTTCAAACTTGGGGATGTCTGAAGGGAGTTTGGTAGGCATTGCAGGCCATGTGGGGTTGTGAAATACATGATCATTAGTGAGTTTAGTTAGATTCGGGATATTGAGGGAAGCCAAATATGGCATATGAGGTGGTGGCAAAGGATTAATTCCAGCCACAGTGTGAGTGGTCTAAGTACCTGACCCTTGGAGGGGGCTAGGTGGGTTTGTACTTCCACCTTGAGAAGAATTTGGCCTCCCTCTTACGTGTAAAGGAGAGCGAGTGGATGGCTGACCTTGGGAAGTGGACCAAAGTAAGGTGGAACCAAGCAATGTTGATCCTAAGACAGTGGCACTCACAGGGGTGTCAGAAGGGGGAGTCGATGAGTTGGTAAGACTAGTAACTCCTCCTAGAATAGGGGGGATATTTAGCAAGCGTCTGAAACAATGGGGGTTATGTGGGTCCCCTATGATGTTTTACTAGCTGAGTGAATGTGTGTGAATGGTGGTGAGAGAAATAAGTAAACCAGATTCGTTGTTGCAATTTCTTGGACCTTCACAATATATTTCCAAATCAGATGTAGTCAGAAGGGCATCATACCTAAATTGTTTTGATAAAGAAGCATATATATGTGGATAGGTGAATTTTTTCCGTGTGGGAGAACAAAGAAAAAAAATGATCGTTTCCTAAAAGATGTAACATCCTTCTTCTCAAATAGCACTGGACCTTCCAATAACACTCAACAGTGGGGTCTGAAGTCACCGGAAGAGAAACTAGTGAAGGATGAAGCAATCAATTATAATGAGGGGTAGAGGGGGCATATCCCGAAAGTACTGGTGATATTTCCCAATAGCCACACAAAATCTAATCAAGGTGCAATTGTAGCCTACAATTTCCACTTGGGTATATGTCCTAAAATTTGGTCACTAGGTACCTCGGTCAAAGTGTGACATTTAGATTTTCGTCTTAAGAAATGGGTCACGGGATGGATCCCATCCAAGAGGTGGGCTCCTCAAGGGGGGAGGCACAGAACAACCGAACCTTGTCCTTCAACCCTTCACAGGTATCTCCCTGCCTTATGGTGTTAGAAACACTTGACTTGGAGGATTTAAAGTTCCCTATTTGACAACTTCTGTTGTTTTGAAAATGTGAGAACCAAATAACGGGGAGTTATTTGGATGCCTATACCTGAGATCCTACCTAGACTAAAAAAATTCTTTTGGCACCTCCTGTGGAGGAAAACTTAGTGATTTTTTTAGAAAACTTTAGATGTGTTTGTGTGAGAGATTGGGGGTGTGAACCAACCTCGTTGAAATTAAATGGGAGTGGATAGTTTTTTCAAGAAAAGGGGTGGGGTGTTTCGGAATCCCGTTGGAGGAAGCTTACTTTGACTCCACAACTTCTATATAAAACTATGTGAGTGATTGGTGATCTTGTGTGTGAACAAGTGAAAGTGTGCCAAGTTTTAATAAATTAGGTGTCACCTTGTTGCATGTGGACTTCGCTTGGTACTTACAAGTCTTTGATTACTTAATTAACTAAATGTCGTTGGTACAACCTTGTGGAATTTAAAATCCCTAGGAAAATAACATGTGGACATGTGGGTCCTTTACTATTCCTTTAACTCCCTAAATGTGATTTAATCTAAGAAAGATTTGAAAATATCCTACATTGTCAATATGTGGGCATGTATGGGCCCATTACAAAACCTTTAAACTTCCCTAGTGATTTAATCTAAGAAAGCAAATTTCAACACTATCCTATCTTTGTAGCATGTGGGCATGTATGGGCCCTTACAATCTTAAGATGTGTTTGAAAAATAAACTAAGGGGAGTCCCGAGGGGGTTGTTGTCATCTCCTAAAGATTTTGTCTATTTAAGGGAAACAAAATTTTCCCACAACCTCTTTCTGATTCTCAAGGTCACTTTGAAGCATGAGAGAAGAGAATACTCAACGATTGTTATCCAATTTCTGGTCCCAATGCAAGTTTTATATGTGATGTGAAATGATTCCAACTTAACTTCAGTCAAAGAAAGCCATCCATGTGGAAAAATGATAAAAAGGAGGAAAAGTTATGATTTTACCCCTAAGTGCCTATGTGTTTTGACTAATCCCTTTATATGGAGAGAGAATGTAAGTCTAGTGCATATTACAACATGCATGGAATCAACTTTCAGAAGGCTATGGGCCCTCCACAGATCATAAAAATCTTAAAATGTGTATTTTTATACACATGTGCGTGGGTCTCAGACTAGACAGAGGCACTTTGAGCACAAATGCGTGAACTAGAAGAGGTTGATTGGCACAGGTGCATAGAAGGCACTGAGTAATACAGTAATTTTGGCACACATGTGCACGATGCATGACTGTGGGCTGATAAACCCGCGCTCAATTGTCACACGGCCGTGAAGAAAATTTCGGATGAAATTCCTTCAACTTAACTTTGAATTTGGCTTTATTTAGGTCGGTTTGGGCCGGTTATGGTACCTACAGGTTAAATAAACAAAAATAAGAGCTAAAATAACCCAAGTAGGGTAGGAAATTGATACCTTTCCCTAGTGGAGTCACCAATATGTTGCGCCTCTTTTGTCACCTAGATGAGAAAAATAGAGGTGCTTACAAGCTTAGTTGGGTTATCTAAGAAAGACATCAGTAAAGGAAAGGGTTATAAGAATAAAGCATAAAAGGTTGAGCTAAGAATTAAACTAGGAGTGATAAAAACAATTAAACTATAGTGCATAAGGACATAAGAAAAAGGAACAAACAAAACTCATGTCACCAATGGAAAGCACTGTATTAGTGAAAAGAAAACACCAAAGAGAAAGGACGACTTTGGGTCCCTTATTCCTCCAAGGGAGGGCTCTTGGACCCCCAAGATTGAGCTCTTCTTACAACTTGAAAACTTGAAAGAAATGGTGAAAGAATCCCAAGCTAATTCACTCAAAGGGTGATGTGAATACCTCAAATGGAATGGTGCTAGTATTCTCTTGATGATAAAAGAGGATTCCCCAAGAGAATAACAACAACATAACCTTACAAATGAATTCCTTGAAGATGTAGTGCACCCATGGCCTCTTTTTATAGCACAACTTTGAGGTATTATGCAACCAACTTTTAGTGTGAACAATGGGTTATTTAGGGCACCTTTAGGTCTTTGACCAGCCACCCAGACAGATTCAACCAAGATTTGGATGTCAAATCGAATTGGAAGCTGAACCAGAAGTGGGTGGGAGGCCGACCAACATCATAAATGCGTCGTTCTCAGGTGTGCGTGGCTTTCAGCGTCCACAGTCACGCATCGTGCGCATGTGCGCTTTTCCTGCATTTCTTGATGGCGCATGTGCACGTGATCCCTATATAGTCATAGCGTATACTGATTTTATAACTGGTTGTATAGTTTTGGACCTTTTGGAAATGTTTTTTTGGTAATTTTGTTCCATGGGTGAACTTAATAGTTGTTTGGAGATGTTGGATTCCTGTAACCATTTGCGGATGAAATTTCAGTGATAACAATAGTTACTCTCCATATTAAGCCATTCTTTGCATAAATATTTAATTTTATTTTATAACCAAATGCCCTTTCAACATTTTCTACATGATCTAAATAAAGTAAGATCATATCTAGAAATTTTTTTAAACAGAAAAATTGTGTGCTTGGTAACCAATTTTAGTTTTCATAGTTAGATAATATCCTGAAAATAAATTCACTTGTGTATGCAGAAAGTTCACAAATCTCCATATTAATCCATTCTTATAGAAAAATACTTATCTCCTCTTCTGCAGTGGAACAAATGTTCTCATATAATCAAATGCCCTTTCAAATTAAAGGACTCAAAAATATCCATATTAAGCCATTCTTCCAAGAAAATACTTATATCTATGAAAGTTCACAAATAGCCATATTAAAATCCATCCTTCCAACAAATTAATACTTATATCCTCTTTCTATGGTGGAATAAATTTTCTCATATAATCTTTCATGTACATGAAAAAAACACAAATATGAACATATATTAAGTCATTCTTCTAAAACCATTAAAATCTTTCATCTTTCTACATGGGATGTATTAATATTACATATAATCAAATTCTCTTTGAAATATGCTTTCATCATGATCTAAAGATAAGTGAGATCATGCATGTACATAGCTTATTTGTAAATCTAGAAATGTTGGTTTGTGGTTAGTAAGAAATTAGTTAAGAGTTTCACAATACCCCAAGAATTAATTCACTTCGTTGTATGCAGAAAACACAAATCTTCATATTACACCATTCTTGGACAAGAAGGAAAGGAATGAAAACGAAGAAAAATACAATATTCCATTTTTCTGATGTGTAACAGAGTCTGTTCTCAAATAATCAAATGCTCAAGTTCAAAATTTCTTACATCATGATCTAAACTTTAAACATATAAATAAGATCATCAATAAGATCATGTAATCATATTTTTAAATTTAGAATAGTTTGAGTTAAATCATGATCTAATCTTAAATAAGATCGGTATCCAAGTGAATTTAGAATCTTCCCTCTTTCCGATGTGGGAGATCTATATTATGTTCTCATGTAATCAAATGTTAAATTTCATAATTAGTTTTGCATCATGATTTAACCATAAATAAGATTGAATGTACCATTTTAGATGACGATAAGATTATATAGGAGTTCTATATATTTCAAAATGATTGATCGAATATTTGAGAAGTTATATAGACACTAATTGAGTAACCCTTCTATGAATAGGAAAGGCTTAATTAAAAAGTTGATCAAACATAAATTTGAAAAAAGTAAAAAAAAATATGCATATTCAACACAAATAATATTGAACACTTAAGTATAAAAGGCCCAGCATAAAAACAAACTAAAACTCACTAATGTGAAATGTACATACATTTAATTAAGTATCATCATGAATAGACACATACTTCTCAGGTGTGGATGCATATTCCTCAATCCAAATCTCCCACACTCTCTTCTCCACATTTCCCTATAACACATTTCAAATTTGTACATTTGAAAACTAAATTTAAATGATTTTAACACATTAAATTGTAGTTTTAAATTTTGAAACATGTAATACCTGTGATGTGCCAACCTGAATATCATCAACCAAAAAAGAGGATGGCAATCCCATGGTCCGTTGAGTCAGGGTCTTACCCACCATACCCTAATATTAAATAAATTATATATTTTTTAAGACATTTTTCTTTTAAATTAATAATTTAAATGATTGTTATAGCCCTAAAATGCCCTACTCATGCATGCATGGCATTGGATTTCCTACTTGCATAATTTTCCAAATCACTGCTGAGGAACTCTAATTAAAAAATTGATTTTTGGATCAAGTACGCATCGTGCTACACTATTTCTCGCATACATACGCTTGCTGCATGCTAGAAAACCCACGTAATTACACTAGTTGCAAACTAAAAAACCCGTGTATACCTCCAAAAGTTGCAAAAATTAAAAAGTTGCAAGGAATTTGGTGGAATTTATGGTCTATTAGAGGTTTCCCAATGAATTCACCTGCTATAGCCCATCCCCTAACCGAATAACCATCATGTTTTCATATAAAAGGAGGCCTTGGGGTCTCATTCCACAATCAAGCATTAGAACGGTGAAATTCTACCTAAATTCCCTTTCCTTCCTTGCCCAAGTATTTGTAACCTTTTGTGATTTATTGCCTCAACATTCCCTCTCTATCCCATTTTCTCCCATAACATCCATTCCCTTCCCTTGAGGTGATCAATAGATTGTGAGAGAAGGAATTTGGAAGGTGCACTTGGAGAATTGTTAAGAGGAGCCCAGACTAGGTTTGCGGAGCGTCGACCTGCAAAGGTTTTAGTTTCCAATCTTTGAGTATTGAATAAAAGAATATCTTTTCCCTATCCCAAATGATGGTTTTTATGTCCTTTCTTTGATTTTTACATAACAATTTATATCTAAAACTAATTGATGAATAGAAATAGAAAGTTTGTAGCCTTGTTTTCCTATTTTTGGATGCATGTCATCTTTGGGAGGAGACTTGCAGCCTTGGGAGCTATAAAGATTGAGGAGGTCATCACCAAACGTTGGATTAAAGGTACAGTTTCTGACTTACTCTTTCATTTCTTTTTGTTCATTTATTTTGGAATGTTTGGGGTAGTGTAGAAATTAGATTGAATTTTAGGGAGTCATTGCTCTATCTATACTTAGAACCCTGCTAAAGTTATAGGGGGGTTTCCTCACTAGCAGAATTGGTGACTCCACTGGAGATTCTCTCTAGGGTTTTAGAGGGAGGTTTTTTGGGTTTTTAATTGGATTCTTGATTTCCTTATTTTGAGTTTCATTCAAGTTTACTGAGTCTTGGAGGGGCCTCTGGTCACCTGCAAGGTTCCTACCATTTTTCCCTGCCCTATAAGTCTGCCTAGTCTTTTTCTTTTTGAAAAGTCTCAGAGGTGTATGCACCCTGTTTTGGGTTAGCCCGCGTATATACGTGCTCTTCACAGTAGACATATTGCGTATATATGCAGGTTGTTAATGCAATAGACCGCATATTTGTGTCTTGAATGTGTTTTTTAACAAAGAGAAGTGTGTCTCTTTCTTGGTAGAATTTTACACTTCTCAGGACTTTCTTGAACATGTCAGAGTCTCTATATTTGGCCATAGCCTAGGTTAAAGTTTCAGTTAACTTGTTCCTTAGTTTTATTTTGTTTTCCCTAAAGGTTTAGAGTCAAATGTCAAGTTTTAGATCCTCCTTCTAGTTTCTTGGTTGAATCCCCATGTTTACGTAGTTGGCTTAGGGTCTTTATCATTCTTGGTTTTTGTTTTCTCTTTGTTCCTATTTCTTTCTTTGAAAAATGAAAAAAAAAAGTTTTTACTTCAGTTTTTCTTGTTAAAGCAGTTCGAAAAATAAAAAAGGAATTTATTTTCTTTCATTTAGTTTGGTAAAGTAGTCAAGGTTATTGTTTGTAGAAGAAAAATAGTCTTTGTTTCAAAGTTCTTTTTGATTTCCTGAAATACAAGTAGTTTTTCTTAGTCAAACGAAATCATTTTTTAGGAAACTTTTAATTACAAGATCTTGAAACATTGTTTAGAAAAGTTGAGTTTTACAAGATTTTCTTTAAGTTCGAAGTATCTTTTCTCTTTCAAATGCTTTAAAGTTCTCTTCTTTATTTGTCTCTTCATAACACCATCATTTTCATGACCACATCCTTTGTGTAAATCAAGCCTTAAAATTAACACTTAAACTTAAAATATATTAGACTTTCTGTTTGTAGGGTTCACCGACTAGTTTAGGGTATTAGGGCCTTGAATTAGGTGTGAAGAGGAAACTCTTCAAGGCCATTTTAAAACAAACATTGGAGTCTGAGATAGGTAGTGTATTAAGTCTAGCATCGTAAGAGTTAGCAGGGACCCCCCTCTAACATAGGGGATAAACATGTGGTCACATCAGGAAAGGAAGAGGAGGTAACCCCTCCAAAGCCAGACTAAACGTAATGAGTATTGTATATTGAGGGTGTTTTTTGGGAACAATACCATTCACATTTTCTTATGGAGCTTCGTGTACCTTGAATCTGTTCGATATCCTCAGTTGTATTCCAGACCAATTTCTTTCAGCACCCTTGAAGGGCTTCAAACTTGTTATCCTTCTCATTATGATCTTCCCCACTGTGGACTAACCCGCCGGGTGACTGATTGTGAGCTGGAAAACTAGTTGCCCATATTTTACAGAAACACATAGGTGATTGCGGGGGTATACCACGGTACCTAGGGTAGATATCGAATAGTGTATCGCAGAGTATACCCGGAGGGTGTTTCCGTGTTCGAGTTGAACTTACACTAGTTAGTTTCTCTAGTCTAGATTGGCGTAACCATCCTTTCGACTAGTTATTCTACTGTATGATTTATATTTAGGAAACTTTTTAGTGTGTGACTTGTGTTCCATGCTAGTCAAGCCTTACTTTTTCATTTGATCATTTCACAAAGTGGAATATCATCAGCTCCGTCGGTCGCGAAGGCTTCAGGGACTGTCATTGGTTAATTTGGAGCCACCTCTACCATAGTTGAGGAGAATACTTGATAAATAGGGATCGTTCAAAGTGAGTGGGCCATAGGAAACTATTCTCAAGCCTTCTCCGAGAGGAGACTTTCTGAAACCAGAGGAATCAATCATTTCTGACCTTAAGATAAAAGGTTTCAGGCCAACAAATACTGAGATCATCGACTTGTCGATGTCGATTTTGATTCATATTGTCCCTCCCGAGGTGACATCATCTGAGCGCCGATTAGTTCATCAAGAAACAATGGAATCGAATCTTTCTACTTCATCTAGGAGTCCTCGTACTCCCATTATGACTACTACTAAAGGGGGAATCATACCTTCTACCCCACCTTCGTTATTTAGGACCTCAGTTGTCCCGACTCCCATGAATTTGAGAAGTGGTATGATACTTTTAGTGATTTCAACCACCATTCTGTTTACTCAGAATGTGATGGGCGCTCCCTTATCATATGGAATTCCCAACTTTGATACGTATTCGGTTCTTACTTACTCTAATTTACAGACCATGGGTATGGGGGAAGAGAGCTCTAACGCCCCCTTGCAAGGAACAACTGCAGGCACTACTACCCCTTTTAATGTTATTCCTTATAGTGGGGTTCATATACCTCCTCTGTACCCTTAGCTCGGTGGCACTTTTCAGCATCCAATCAGGGGTAATTCTAATTATAGATTGTTTGGTGGAAGTAGTTTAGAACCTTTGTATTATACAATGTCAGTGGGATCTATGACATTCTCTTTGTTTGGTGCATTTGGGAACAATTCTTTTTCTTCAGTCGCTTGTCCGACTACGGGCAACCCCATATTTGGTCAACAGAACTCGGTGCAAGGTACAATTTCTTCATAGGGAGTGACAATTGGAGTACACTCCACACAAGATCTTTGGAATCCTTGGCAGGGTTTGTTTCCCTCCCAAGGGATGTTGGTCGTGTGAAACCCTTTCCATACCCAATGGAACCCTGGGAAAGGTTTTTTACCTATGTTGGGCAGATCGGTTGGGAGAGTCCCCAACCAAGGTCCTTGGAACACGACATAGGGAGAAATCCCTGTGCAGGTTATGTCGTCCAATTTTGGGAGTCATCTGACGATGCCATAAAAAATGAAATTTCCTTTTGCTAGTAAAGGCCATGGTTTCCACCAAAACCCTGGCCAACAGTCCAACTCTTCCTGGCAACCTGGTGCCAATCAAAATTCAAGGCCCTCTTTTCCTATAAATAATCCACAAATGAAACTACCCTTTCTGGCAACCCTACATTTTCCAGACTTGTCGAGATTATTGAATGACCCAATCTGTCACTATCCACATTGTCCCCCCATGCCATCTAAGTTTCCTTCGGATATTCTGAAATTTTAGGGAAAGCCTGGCAAAGATCCAGGTGATCATGTGACTACATTTCACTTATGGTGCTCGTCAAACTTGTTAAAAGACGACTCCATTCAGTTGCACATTTTTCAATGCACTCTTATAGGGGGTGTTGGGAAGTGGTATATTGATCTTGACGACTCGAGGTACTCTTAATTTAGTGACTTGGAGATGGTATTTTTGAACCATTT
The DNA here is from genome assembly GCA_010110895.2 of Picea sitchensis. Lineage (NCBI taxonomy): Eukaryota > Viridiplantae > Streptophyta > Pinopsida > Pinales > Pinaceae > Picea > Picea sitchensis. The sequence goes on along the minus strand of SNQJ01S0028594.1, from coordinate 39,279 downwards.
CCAATTCCCAGTGAGATACAATGTTGACACCGAATTGTTGTCCAACTTTACGCAAACCAAGGATGACCACATATTTTATCATATCCAAGAATGGCAATGAAGAAATAGCTTGATTAAGATCAAGGCCCCTCCTTATTTATTTCTTGAGTTGTTCTTGAAGTCTTTGGTTCCCTATGTATCCAAATATGTAGAAATGTCCGGGGTGTTTTCAGAACAAGGAACATAACATGGTACCAAACCCGAATTTCTTGCTGGTATGCCTAAGACACTCTGTGAGATGACTCTTAATGCATACAAGCATGGTGGTACTCTATTCAAATATTGTTTCCTCCAAACAGATAATTTCACAGTGCATATGTGCATGTGAGGCCTAATGGAGTATCACAGATCCAGTAATCCGCCCGATCATAAGTCGGATCACTCGTAGAGAGAGGCTGGTGATATTGTGAATCGATACTTCAGAACCAACTTTCTCAGTACCATCCTCACAATATATACTGATATAGTCCTCAATGTTGAATGGCCCCAGAGGAAAGGTACTCAAGTTGACTGGTTCCCCTCTTCTTGAGAGGCCAATCAGAAAGTAGATGTCCTCTGTAGTCGGGGTCAATGATTGCCCCTCTAGCATAAAATCTTCTACGTCAAGATCCCAATACTCCACAAGAGCATTACGAAACCTCGGTTGTGCCCTCATAAATGGACACTGGAATAATTTCCGTAGACCACACTATTTCAGTGAGGCGATACCCATAGGTTCCTCCTCAACCAATATATCTAGCTCCTCATGCTTACTCTCCCTCCAGTGAACATATATCCTTTCACATAAAAATTGGAGAGGAGTTAATACTTGCATTTTTTATTTTTTCAATACAAAGGGAGGTGTATGTGGGTTGTTTACAACACAATCACGTATGTGCTCAGGCTGTTTATTATTCTTCTCGAGTACATACATGGGTTGGCCTTGGGAAACCCATGTACACGTAGACGTGAAAGTTTACAAGGGTGCACCCATCCCAAACTTAAAACTAACTTAAAAAGAAAGAATTGGAATGCAAGAAGAATTTTTTTGTACTTATTTGGTCCAATTAGGAGGGTGTTTCGCCTACTGTAGCTCCTAGAATTCACTCTGTTGACGAAGGGGTTTGTTGAATTTTTTGTTAATTTCCAATTTGCAATGGTAAAAATGAGTTGTCCACTTCTATTTATAGACTTTTTTTGCCATTTTTTGGCCCTTTTTGGTCCCATGTGTCACTTTTCCCGGCTTGGTGGCTACTCGAATTCACTTTTGTGTTATCTATTAGTCATTTTGGTACTTTTCTCCTTTCGGTTCGGTGATTATTTTGGGATTGGTTACATTTTAGTCATACTTTGGTAAAATTCGTTTTTTCCAACTTTTGCATATAAGTTAGGGTTTCATTCCCACTTTCTTCATCTCATTGTCTTTTCCTCTTTTCCATAGGATCGAACCCCTCGAAATGAGACATGGAACCTTCATTGTTTATTTAAGAGTGTTGTTATTAGGTGGTAGAGCCTACCTCTACATGGATGCCCTAGGTAGATCCTTTGCTGCATTTTGGCGTCCATGCTGTCAGTTTTGACTATAGGCTTGGGAGTCCTCGATTAGTCCCGTTATGATTACATTTCAAAGCCTCACTCTTTTTTCTAATCATCATTATTGGCCTTACCCTTGAGACTCCCTAATAAGCATGCTTTGTTGTCTTTCAATCTTGCTTTAAAATTTGAAAGAAACATCCAACGAGACTGTATTTATTCTTTTCAATATCGTCTGAATTACTTGAGAAAATTACCCCCCTGGAGTCTTCTTTAATCCCTTTTCAGACTCTCTAAAATTGAAAATATTGTCGAGCGATCTTGTTGTCCTTCATGTTCACCAAACTCAAATTTGAAGGCATATTTGTCTGGTGGTAGTTTTCCCCTTTTACGGTCTGTATGGCTAATTTTATGAATAACGATATGCTCTAGTAACTTTGGTTCACTAGAAGAGTATTCTGAGGTGTAATTTTAACCCTTTTTCGGGCTTGCGGGACTAAATTTTTGAAAAAGGAACATTCTCCTTGGTTTGGGTTTATCACCTTTTTCGGGCCTTGTAGATTACTTATGAAAAAGGAACCCCCCCGGAGTCCATAGTTAATCTCTTTTCAAACTCCCCAAATTGAAAATATCGTCGAGTGACCTTGTTCCTTCACACTCGTTAAATTGATCTAGAAGAACATTTACTTGGCATAAGTTTAACCCTTTTTCCAACCAGTAGATTATTATGGAAAGAGGTACGCCTCGAGAGATTATTTTCACTGGGAGAGTTCTCCTCAATTACTTTTATATGTTTTTGGGCTAAGGAGACTAAACTCAGAAAAACGATGTGAGTCCATAATTAATCTCTTTTCAGACTCCTTAAAATTGAAAATATTTTCGAGTGATCTTGTCTTTGTCACACTCGTTAAAATGGTTTTGAAAAGACGTCTTTTCAGTGCAAGTTTAACCCTTTTTCAAGACAATTTGACTAACTATGGAAAAAGGTACCCTTGGAGTCTTTTTTTTTTGTTTTTTCATACTCTCTAAACATGAAAAAGCCACTGATCTTACCTTCTATGGGCTTGTTAAAATTTACATAGAAGGGGTCTTGTTGTGTCATGCTTAATCGCATTGCAGGTCTCATCTTTGCATAGTTCACCTAATTTCGACTCCATTTTTCTCTCAACTGAACCTTTGAATCATTCCTTATATGAAATCCATGCAACATTTTTTGCCTCTACAATCTGACACCTTGACCCATGGAGGAATTTTCCCTGAGTGTCCTTATCCTGCACATGTCTCCTTGCCCTGAGAATTAGTATGTTCCATGTTCTTCGAACTGGTTTTCTTTCTCGCAACACTCGTTCTACCTTTGTAACATACAATTTTTTTATTCTTTTTCAAGCTCGTTTAAAAATTGAAAAAGAAAAAAAAATCAATATTCCAAAAAGAGGGGACGAGAAATATACATTCTTTTTTTGGAAGCAAGGATAGTCTCCCTTGGACAAGGCACATCCTTCCATTTTTACATCAATAATTGGGATCTAGTATGACCTTAATAATATGTTCTCACAACATAGATTTGTTTCCTTCTCCATTTGGTTACTCTTCCAAACATATGGAGAGTTTGTGATGCCTCCTACATCACAGAGTTATGCCAATGTTATGTTGTCTGAGTCTAATCATATTTCATGCATTTTTCCAAGGGAATTTTTATCCAACCCGAGTTGTTCTTTCTATAGTTTGTCTCTTGACATTCATGAGTCTGCCATCCTAAGAGTCCAGTCAAGTCTAGATTCAAAATTGACGAGGTTCTTCTCCTGATCATCGATATCCTCCAGTATTTTCCTGACGCCTTGTCAAAGACCTTAGAGTAGTGAGTATTACACTCCCATTGTACTCCTACCTAATTTTAAAATATCTTGAAGTTGTTTCTGGAGATATGAAGTCTTCATCTCCAACCGCATATATCATTAGCTTCTTGAAGATACATATTGTACTTATATATCTTCGACTAATTTGGAGATGTAGATCCATTGTGTATTTCTCTCGGCTACACTTTATATCATTATATGACATGGATTTGTAGTGTATTTGATTGGTAACCATGATTTAGTTCATCTTGAGCATGGGTATGCCCACCTCAGAGAGACAATTGTTGTTTTGCAGATGGCTCCTCCCGAACTCTGGTCCTGGGCTCACTCGATTTCGTGCATTCTCATTGGTGAATATATTGTAATGTGTTTTGTCCATCAGTTTCTCTTTTGACCTCATACATTAGGGGGCATCTATTATATCCCTAAAATTCCCTACTCATACATGCATGGCATTGGCTTACCTACTTGCATAATTTTCCAAATCACTACTAAGGAAATCTATTTAAAAAACAATTTTTTGGAGCATGTACGCACACAGTTGCACTACTTACTGTGTACATACGCTTGTTGCATGCTAGAGAGCCTGTGTACATATGCTAGTTGCAGACTAAACAACCCATGTATACCTCCAAAAGTTGCAAAAATTAAAAATTTGCAAGGAATTCGGTGGAATTTACAGGCTATTGTAGGTTTCTCAACCAATTCAGTTTCTATAGCCTGTCCCCCAACAAAATAAACATAATTTTGTCACATAAAAGGATTTATTGGGGTATCATTCCACAATCAAACATTAGCATGATGAAACTCTACCCAAATTACCTTTGCTTCCTTGCCCAAGTATTTGCAACCTTTTGTGAGTTATTGCCTTAACATTCCCTCTCTAGCCCCTTTTCTCCCATACAATCCATTCCCTTCCCTTGAGGTGATCAATAGATTGTGAGATAAGGCATTTGGAAGGTGCACTTGGAGAATTGTTAAGAGGAGCTTGGACTAGGTTCGTGGAGCGTCAACCTTCAAAGGTTGTAATTTCCAATCTTTGAGTATTGAATAAAATAATCTCTTTTCCCTGTCCCAAATGATAATTTTTATGTCTTTTATTTGATTTATACATAACAATTTATATCTAACTCTAATTGATGAACAAAAATAGAGTGTTTGTAGCCTTGTTTGCCTAGTTGTGCATGCAGGTCAACTTTGGGAGGAGACTTGCAGCCTTGGGAGCTACAAAGCTTGATTCGGATTTAGGAGCAGAACAAACTGATTAACAGACTGAATATCATAAACACAGAGATAGGAAGAATAGCACAAATATCCAGTGAATAGTATCTTATATTAAATAATGAAATAGGATGAAAATGTAAAACTGCAGAATTGAAACTTTCTCGAATGGTGGTATCTATCTCTAAGAAGATATGTGGCTTCTACACATATCCATCTGAGAAGAATGGATTACAATGAGGATCCATAGGCCTTTTTCATATTAGTCATGAATTCCAAAACCCTAAACATCCAAAAACCCTACCCTAGAAGGTGAAACGTCAAAATTCATGTGGGCCCTATGGGTAAGTTGGTGTAATTTGGTACCTCAACTTCCTAGGGTCGTAACTTTTGCATATGACCTCCTTTTTAGATGCGTGATAGCCCATTAGAAATTTATTTCAAAGATATACACATTTCAATGTCAGACTCTGACTCTGTTTACAGTATGACTGTGGCTATTAAAAAAAAAAATGTTTAGGGCCCCAAAACAACCCTGGAAATACAACAAGATGTGTAGACATGAAAAAATACAAAATAAGCCAGTTGGATTAGGCAAGATGCCACCCATATCCACCTCAATAATTTGTGAGGCTTCAGTCAACCCTGATAGTGTAGAAAGAAAAATTATAAATCATTACAGAAAGACGTGTTGAATAAAAAATGAACATGAGGAGCCAGTTGGAATAGGTGGGTGGCCACCAATATCCACCTGGATCAATCCTCCCCCCTTAGGAAGAAATGGTCTCCATTTTGTTGAGTTTCCCCATCAGGTGAAGAAACTTCTATTGGATTTGGCCCAAGTGACCGACTTTCCTTGGTGTAGGAGTTTCCCTGCCTTGACAACCCGATAAAGCTGGATCTTCTGCTGGTGAGTGCCCTTGACCTGTGTGTCTACTATCTGATCAGTGGATGTTTGTTCCATGCATTCAGGGTTGATATTTTTTGGTGTCAATTGTTCGACGATCTCAAAGGTGTCCAATAATGGTGGAAAATATGGCCAAAGGAGATCCACATTGAATATTGGATGCATACCAAGGAAGGGTGGAGTGTTTAGCTCAAAATCATTGATACCCATAGCCTTGGTGATAGTGTAAGGCCCATAATGAAGTGGGAGAAGCTTATGATAGGTCCTGGTGAGACACACGTTCTACAAATGTAACCAGACTTTGTCACAAACCTAAAACGGGTGTGGTACCCTATGTTGATCATGGCGTTACTTGTACTTAGCATTGGATTTCTACAAAATATCCTGGACCTGTTGGAGAATGTGCTAAATTCTCTCAATGAATATGGTGGATTTATCAATCGCAGATTGATTAGGAGAATAGGTTGTATGTACGATGGAAAGAGGAAGTGCAACATCAATGGGTCCCAAGGGTTGGAATCCTAGACCCACCTGAAATGGGATATGGCCGGTGGAACTATGGAGAGCCCTATTCTAACTGTGTTGGACATATGGGAGACTCTTGTCCCATGTTCAAGGATTCTTAGAATTGTACATGCACATGATGTGCACAATCATCCAATTGACGACCTCGGTTTGGCCATCGATTTGGGGGTGGAAAGCAGTGGATTTTGTGATGTTGGTGTCCAACATAGAACAAAGACTCAACCAAAAGGTGTTGAGGAACATGTTGTCTTGGTCAGAGATGATGGTATGTGGGCGCCCAAAGTGGACCCAAACTCGCTCGAAGAATACCTTGGAAGTATCCATTGTTGTGACATTCTTCTTACAGGCTATGATGATGGAAATCTTTGAAAACTGATCAACGACCACAAACACAAAATCATTTTCATGCTTGTTGGAAGGAAAACTAGACATGTAATCCATGGATATGGATTCCCACAGCTTATAGGGAATAAGAAGAGGGGTGTATAAGCCTTGCTTCTTTATGGCTGTCTTGGCAATGTTGTAGGCAATGGAAGATCTGATATATTTGTTGACATCCTGTCAAAGTTTTGGCCAATAAAAATGTTTCTAAAGAATGGACAGAGTTTTCTTTATGCCGAAATGTCCTATCACCCGACTGTAGTGGGATTCCCAAATAATCTTTGCACGCTAGCTTGTAGGAATATAGATATGGCCTAGGTGGCATAAAAGTCTCTCCTCAATGTGAAAATCAGTGACAGTGGTGCATGTACCCAAGAGATGATATGTGGTGGAAAATTCCGGACCTTCCTGGTAAAGTTGGGGCCACTCTGATTTTTCATGTCCACAGGAATGGAGCACAATGGTGAGTGAATACAAAGGAGGCCAACTGAAGCATTCAACGACATTATTGGAGATACCTATCTTATACTTGATGTTGAGATGGAATTGTTGCAGGTAGGTGGACCACTTATGATGGTGATCGTTCTGCAATTTCCACTATGTCTGTATGAACTGCAAAGGCTTGTGATCAGTGTGTATGATCGTCTCTTTCACCAGAATGTAATGTTTTTATTGACGACAAGCTTTTACATTGGAATACAATTCCTTGTCATAGGTGGGATATTTCTAGAAAACATCATAGAGTGTCTCACTATGGTATGCCACCAAATGCTCGTGCTAAGTGAGAATTTCTCCCACAGTATAGTCAGAGAACTCAATCTCAATATTGAATGGTTGTTGCAGATTGGGCAAGGAGAGTACGAGAAATGAGCACAAATGATGTTTTAGATCATCAAATTCTCATTGTTTCTCCTTCCCCCACATGAACTTGGCCCTACCACCGCCCTTGGTCACCTGGTTGAGGGCCCAGGCAATCTGGGAGAATCCCAACATGAACTATTAGTAGAAATTGGCTACTACCAAGAAGCTCTGAAGCTCGGTCAGTGTGGTCATGGATGACTTGGATATTAGTCGGATAAATATGTACCCCATTCTCATCAACAATGTATCCCATGTATTGGACCATGTTCATGCCAAAAGAGAATTTTTCCAGGTTGGCATAAAGATTGTGTTGTCACAGGGTGCTCAAAACCTACTGAATATGACGCATGTGTTCCTCCCACATTCTGCTGAAGATGAGAATGTCATCCAAATATACGACCACAAAGTAGTTGTTGAAGAGTCTTAATACATCATCCATCAACATCATGATAGTGGTTGGTGCATTTGTGAAGCCAAAGGGCATGACTAGCCATTTGTAGAGACCTTCTTTAGACTTAAAAGTTGTCTTCCAGACATCATTTGGTTCGATGGGAACCTGGTGGTAGCCAGACTTTAGGTCAATCTTACTGAAGAATTTTCCCCCCTTGAGTTGGTCAAGAAGGTCATCAATCCTCAGAATGGGGTAGCGGTTCCTGACTTTGATTTTTTTTAAGGCTTTGAAATCAATCCAAAGTCACCAAGTCCCATCCTTATTTTGCACCAGTACAATCGGGCTTCCAAAAGGGGAGGAGTTGGGTCTGATGTGCCCCTTTTGAAGAAGCTCTTGGATATGACATCTGATTTTTTCATTCTCCATCTACATCTATCAGTCCTTCAAATAATGGAATATCAAATTTTACTTGTACCTTGAAGTGGGTTTCATGGTTGATTGATGAAGATTCTTCTCCCGTGGGAACCATCGAAGGATCTGCAGTGCCACCTTTGGGATCCCATAAAATTGTCTACCAGTAGTAATAACACTGTGGGGTCTTCACTCATACACAACATGAAACTTCCACAAATATGGTTGTCCTAAAAGAACATCACAAAATTCAAGGGGAGCAATATCAAACAGTACCTCATCTTTGAAATGCTTGATGTCGTAGGGCAGACGACATTGTTGGCTGACAAAATTATCTCTTCCTTGACGAATCCAACCAATGGTGTAGGGTTGTGGGTGTGGTGTCATTGGTAGATTCATTTACTTGATGACCTCTACTTAAATTAGGTTCTTCTGACTACCGTTGTCAATAATGAAATGAATCAGATCCCCCTTGACCCAGATCTATGAGTGAAATAGGCATTCCCCTTTCTCTGGTTCTTCTGGTTCGCTTGGGTGGACTTTGGTGGTAGAGACCATGGGACCGTGTGCATACCACTATGATACCACTGATCCAGATTTAGGAGTGGAACTGAATGATTAACAGACTGAATATCATAAACACAGAGATAGGAATAATATAACACAAATATCCATTGAACAATATCTTTTATTAAATAATGAAATAGGTTGAAAATGTAAAACTGTAGAACTGAAACTTGCTCGAATGGTGGTAGCTATCTCTGAGAAGAGATGTGGCTGCTACACGCATCTGTCTGAGTAGAATGGATTACAATGAGGCTCCATAGGCCCTTTTCATATTACTCATGAATACCAAAACCCTACACATCTAAAAAACTATTCCTATAAGGTGAAACACCAAAAGTCATGTGGGCCCTATGGGTAAGTTGGTGTAATTTGGTACCTCAACTCCCTATGGTCGTAACTTTTGCATACGACCTCTGTTTTAGGCACGTGATAGCCCATTGGAAATTTATTTAAGATATCTACACATTCTTCCATGAGACTCTAACTCCATCTACAGTAATATTTTGGTGAGTAAAAAAACTTTTTAGGGACCCAAAACATCCCTGGAAGTACAACAAGATGTGCTAACATGAAAACATACAAAATAAGCTAGTTGGATTAGGCAAGAGGCCACCCGTATCCACCTCGAGAATGTTTGAGGCTTCAAAAATCCCCATTAGTGTAGAACTCATAATTATAAATCATTACAAAAATACGTACTGAATAAAAAACGGACATGAGGAGCAAGTTGGAATAAGTGGGTGGCTACCAATATCCACCTGGATCAAAGCTTGAGGAGGTCAACACCAAACGTTGGATTAAAGGTATAGTTTATGACTTCATCTTTCATTGCTTTATGTTCATTTATTTTGGAATTTTTGGGGTAGTTTAGAAATTAGATTGACTTTTAGGGAGTCATTTCTTTGTCTATACTTAGAACCCTGGTCTATCTATAGGGGGATTTTCCCGCTAGTAATGACATTGCAATTTCCATATATAACTAAATTTGTTTTCAACATGCAATGATACCTATGAAATCCCACCCTCTCTAACATCTCCCAATGAGAATTGGGACAAGCCTGCCCAAGTAGTAGGAGACGAAATAGAAATCTGTGTTTACATTAATACAAAAACATAAATTCCATGTATGTTGATTATTCAACAAGTTCTGAATATTGGACAACTAAAGTGGATATTTTTAAGAACATGCCTGATTCAACCCTTCCAAATTTAAACTCGATGAATCAAGTCCCCTATTTACTGGTGATTCATTTAACAAATGACCAAACTGTAATGAATGACGATAACAACCCAATTATTTTTAAATATACAATGATATGTATCTAGATCTAGAACTATAAGAAAACTATCCTCAAATGCATGAAAACTTTACTAACTATAGCACATACCAATTTGTTGTTCAGTTCATCATTTTGAATTAACTCCTTCAACCCATTACAAAAACATTTTTCATCCTCCCTTATATCTTCTATGGACATGGAATCTATATCCTCATCTATTTTGTAAACAAAATTGACTCGAAAATTTTCTTCATCTATCTGACGATTCAAACCAACATCAACACCACAAAAAGTTGATTCTAAATTTTCTGTGATTGCATTCTTGGCCACCTTTCCAGCATCTGATGCAAATCACATCTTTGAATGTGAGGCAATTGCCCCTGTTGGATGAGATACCAAAGTTTGTGGAGGCCTCTACAATGTTTCATTTTGATATGCCCCTTTTCCAATCATATGTTTGTCCTTTACCAACCCCATAATAACTTGACAATAGGCTAGTATAATCAGGCTAGATTCCCATGGAAAAATCTACATAAAAGAGTTTAGAAAAGTAATGTGGAACCTCATCATTGCACGGAAACTTCCCATACACTACAAAAAATCTATTATAAAGGTGTCCTACTATGTTGGGGTCCTTCAAATATTGCACCTTCAACATCTTTCGCTTTGGCCCCTCTTTGAAATTCAACATGGAAATTGCATATTCTTTTGAAACTCTACTTTTTAGCACTTCCATTTATCGGGGCCCATCACCTCTGACTTTCATCTGCTCATCAAATCGGTAAAACTATCATTCGTTGGCCCCATCTTTTGATATGCATCCATAAAGTTCTTCAATGAATGAAAAACAATCTCCAAGCTTTGCTTACTCTCTCGAGAGAGATACAAGCACCTCAAATCATTTTGTAGCCTGCTTTTAACACCTGGGCATCGTTAGAGGTTTATTTCTTTAGTATACCCTTCCCAAGGAAGATCATGATGAACATCTGAGGGATAGGTGGACATAGGTGTGTAATCTTTTGTTTCTTGATAATGTCCCTTGAATCCACCTTCACCCTCTTCGCCAACATTAAAATCTTCATGATAACCACTCTCTCTTTCATTATATTCTCTTGCATTAAACTCATCCTCTACACATACACATTTGAAACTAATTACAACATTTAATAGAAACAAAAAACATAAAAAAATAAAAAACAAAAACATATATATATATAACATAAACATAAATACACAAAAACAAAATAAAAAAAATTACCAAACATATTTTATTGTCATGATGTATTCCCTACATTCTCTAGTGTTGGAGTATTAATGTGCAACCTATCTAAGAAATATGCATCCATAACACTATTTTTAGCACAATCTCTGGATGATCTATTCACATATTCATTTGATAATCTCTTCCTCTGACTAGATTTCTTTTGGTCACTACTAGTTTCCCCTCCCAAGCTTCCCTGCCTTGTTGAGATATGGGTCTCCAATGTCCTCATAGTCTTAGTCAAAGAAGGGGTTCATTTTCCTCCTGCATTGGATAGCGAGGCATTTTTGGAGACTCTTGGCTCGACATCTTGCCTCAATGGATATCCTTTGAAAACCCATGAATATGAAAGTTCATAAGTTATAGAAACATAAAATGGAAATATAATTTATAAAACAACTTGAAGGCATTTAAGCATTTATAACAACTTCAAAGCATCAAAGACATATATTGAAAAAACTAACAACTATATTTTTTACTATGATGCTATATATAATGAACATGAAAATATTTAAATATAAAAAAAATGTAATATGTAGAAGATAATATATATCTATGTGTAAATTGTAGAAGGTAATTTATAAGATAATCTATGTGTAACATGTAGAAGGTAATTTGTTTTTATAATGTTTATTAAAGATTTATTTAAATTATTTAAGATTCCTACCAAAGTGAACTTCTTGTGTTATGTATTGGATAAGGAGACTCATCCTTAGTGTACCAAAGCATAGGACAATGCTTGTGTCCCACTCTTCAAGCCAGGATCCCATGTCCAATTGCTCATGTGAACTCCCTGAAGAAGATTTTGGAACCCAATAACCAACTCCAAATGATGCTCCAAAGACTGACACCTA
>SNQJ01S0028594.1:14779-25898 GCA_010110895.2 Picea sitchensis | reverse complement strand
GTGGACCTAGTCCACCTTACATTGAATGACCTCCACTATTATCACTATGGGCCCTCTAGGCCCCACCACTACCTCTCTAGCTACCTTACAAATATAGTATGAGACTAGGGATCGAGTGAAATAATGAGTAAAAACTAATATGTTTTTTACTCATTATCCGTCACCTAGGGAACATTTGTTTCCACCACTATAAAACTCCTAAACCTATGGTTCTAAGCCAAGGTTCTAAACCTATATGGTGATGCAATATGAAGGAAAGCTAATTTAACTAGTACCTTATAGAATATTAAGAAATAGGATATATGAACTTGCAAATTACTAAAAGAAATTTAATACATCCATCTAATAAAATTGAAACAAGGAAAAATAACATAAAATTTATTTATTGGTATCAGTGCCATCCTTTTCTTTGGGCATGTCCAGGCCTTGACTTGACTTGGCACTCGTTTCAATACTTAATTTTTTATATGATTTTGGGTTATAATGTTAATTTTCATTAGACTAAAATCTATTGACAATCAAGGAACACAAAACATCATGGAATCATTGGAATGGATACATCCTCTGCCCCACCCACCACTCTGGGAATATATTTCATTTATTTATGATGCATACCCCGACCACCTAGGGTTGCATGACCTCTTGGTCTAGGATCATCCAAATTTTGGAGCTAGATCATCTCTCGGGCTCCTATTGAGCCCCAAAAATCTTACACAAGTCTTTTATTCTCCTATATAGGTCCAATAAAAATCTACAGGTGTTTTCCCTCTTGGTTCCCTTTCTCTTTAGTTTAAAATTAAGTCACTAGCCCTCTTGTTTAAGCCAAAATCCCATATGATCGTGGGCTATGACCAGGTGCTAAACTCAAAAAGAGAAAATTTGGGAGGTTCGGGCACTTTGAGCTACGAGAGTTTCAGCACTTCAAAACCTCCACTCCTTTGAATTCATAGACTCATGAACCTATGAATGGATATGGGAATCAACAGTCAACAACACTCAGAGAAATCTACTGCAGGAAACAATTATGAAAATTTGGGCTTCGATAGATCTACCCGCTTCTACACCTTTCACTCGTGAAGCACCAAATGCCAAACCAACGGATGAATCCAAACACCTATGGGATCAATGGTTCCCAATATTCATCAATATCAATGGCTCACAGATGACTTCAGGAGTTGGGGCTTCGATTGTTCTCCCTGCTCCAACTCTCTATGCTCACGAAGTGTCGAACTTCGAACCAACAGATCGTACAACTATCCTTTCTCCATGAATCAATGGTTGATACTCCACTTTGAGGATATGAGCTTCAAGGCTTCCCATAACATTATACCTCCAAACCCCTGAATAACCGAATTGGCAGAGGTAAGATATACCCTCCACGTGTCCTCCTCTTTTCTACGGCTAGGATGAGCTCCACAGTTCAGAACTTCGGGAATATTCACTCCAATATGGTTTCTCAACCCTTTCCTTTAGAGTGTTGGGGATCCGGACCTCTAGATATAGCACCATGTGTCCCAACCTTTTATCAACAAATCAGATCGAATCTATTATTTGGAGCTTTGGAAGGATTAAACACCTCTTACCTATAGTCTCTCGGACTTTCAGTCTTCCAGAATTGATGATCCACTAACACGCGCCCACACTAACGGACTAAAGTGATTGACTCCGGCCTTTGGGCCTTCAGGATTCTTGTGACCCTTAACACCTGTGATCCACTTCCTCTGGAGTGCAAGATATACGATCTATAAGATATTATGACATGTGTCCTTGACACCAATTGCTAGGATTCTCTCCATTGTTCAGAGCTTTGGGAGTTTTGAACTCTCCACACCTCTGCTCTTCTGGATGGTTAGTATTTTGAACTACCCAAAATTTGGTGACACACATCCTCACTGATGGACATTCTAGAATTACTTCAATTCCTTGAGACTTCGAAGAACTTGTATCCTTCACGTTGAAGTATGGAAAACCTTCGGACCTTCCAACTCTGAAGGACACTGAGTGTTAACCACCGTGCAACTCATCTAGATTTGACAGCTCACAATCCACGTGCCTAGATCTAATAGATGAGATCTATTCTCCTCTTACGTGCTCCTCCTTCATTCTGGACTCTGATCTGATGGTCCAGATTTATTTTGACAATAGATCTGATGGTCCTTGTATATTCTCCTCCGTTGTGGTTGTGCCTTCCTTCTAATCAAGGATTTTATCAAACTTTTCAAAGGTTTATCCTTTGAATTCTCTCCTACAATCCCAAATGCTTGGTCTTTATATTCTCTTCCTCCCCTAATCTTTGAACTTTTGAAAATAAGTTATTTTTTCACACTCTTTGTGCTTCTCTCACAGTCTGAGACTTGGGATGGCTTCACCTTTTGAATCCTAAAACTCTAAAAATTCACTTGCACACTCCTTACGCTCTTTATGCAGAATTGCACTGTTGCTCCTGAGATTTACGTTCTGGTGTGCCCTCTTGGAAACCTGCTCACAAAAACTCAAAATAGAGTCCTCACACACTCCCTACACCTACTCAATGCACCCCTGCACCTACTGACCTTATTTAACAAATCTAAGGTGCACTCCTTGCACAGTCATGAGAGCCCAAAACACTCAGAAAAATATAGGTGGAGAATTCTATTTAATTATTGAAAACAAAATATAACATGCACCCATGGTATTCATAAGAAAACATAAATAAACACAGAAAAAATTAAGAAAACCCACATAAAAATAAACAAAACCCTCGTGGGCAGGGAAAAATGATCTTGTATTAATTTGAATGCTTTGTACAAGATTTACAAGAATGGACTGCAGCTGAATCTTGATTCTTTCTCTCCTCTCCTCTCCTCTCTTGAGCTCCCTAATGCGCTCACTCTTAATACTCCAGATGAATTTTGAAAAAAAATATCTTTTACAAAGGAGGGCTTCTTAAGCCTTCCTCCACCTACTCGCATTAATTTTCATTGAATTTTCATCTAGTCTGAATCAGATCTAGATCCACCTACTTGTCATCCATTAAAGGTGACTCCACCCATTACAATAACTCTTCCTTTCAAGCACATGGGCTCGACCTTCTCTGAGCCTCCAAACATTAATTTACATTTAATTACATTAAAATTTTAAATTTAGGCTGAAAATGAGAGTGTCGATGCCTCTCTTCCCTTGGAATTTGTTCCTCCTTGTGCACTGATGCACTGGCTTATTAGTTCTTGATGAGGTGGAGTGATTCTCGTGCATCATACTCCCGTGTTGACAAATTCATGAGCTACTTCTCATGGCTCCCCTACCACTAAGGTTGAGATCCTCCAAGGTCCCATATTTGAATTTGGAGTTATCCATATGCTCCTCTTCCTTTCTATTTTTGTTGTTGTTGTTGTCCTCCTGATACAGGTTCTCCTATGGTCAATATGTCACTACTTCTAGTTGTCTCCTATGATTATTTCAACATCATCCTTCTTATCTCTTCTATTACTCTCCAACTGCTCCACTGGTTGGCTCTTCCTTCATAGTATTCTCAGTTGCAACTCCTCTTGACTCATATCGAAGGGTATATCAATATGATCTCCCATGTTGTTTTCACATTTTTGGCGTTGGATTTCCAATCCACTCTAGACTTCAATTTTATAGAAACATTGCTAATTTTTTGCTCAGTTATCTCCGTCGACAAATTTCCTTCTGTCAGTTCCTCTTCTACTCTCCTGTTATCTTTTTCTGTTGGTCAAAGTCCAGCATTTTCTAGTTGCTCCTCTGAATGAAATTGCTCCTCATTCTTCACGACGTCATCCCTTTGGAATTCTCCTTTTGTCCCTATATTACCTCACCAATCCTCCAACAACTTCAACTCTTTCCCCCAATGAGTGAGCATCTTGTATGTATGCTCCTCTTGCCCTTTCATCTCCACTTGGGAAGATGTCAATTTCTTCTCAATGTTATCCTTCACATTCTCTATTGGTTTTCCTTCTTCTTCTACATCCTTAACACGTGCATTGGCCTCAATTGGGCTGCTTGGAAGGAACATTTTGATTCCCCCAATGATCATAATGGATTTTTGATCCTCCTCCTCTGTCAGCACTCCTTGCTGATATTCTCTCTCCACTGAGCTCATGAGACTCTCAGATAGCCTCATATCCTCTTCCTTTCCCATCTGGCAAGATGAAATTTCTGACCTTCCCTCTTGGCATTCCACAAATCTCCAGTCGATATTTCTCCCTCCTCACTAATGGTTTCTCCAACTTCTGTCTTGCAAACGCAAACCATATCCTCTGTGGCACTGAGGTTTTCAGCATGCCTCAACCACTTCGTTAATATATGTTGTTTCCTCTTGGAAACAAACTACTAGAAAATCCCCTTTTATTTCTTCTTCAAAGGCCACTCATACCTCTAGCTTCTTGTTGCATCTTCAACATTAGACGACCAAGTTCTTCTTAGACCTCCTTGAGCTCCTGATCCATTTCCTAGATGCTCATCTGCTTAAGCTATTTTCTTTGACTCTGCTTCTGGCCTTCAGTAGAAATTTTTCTTCCTATGCTTGAGCTAAATTATTTCTCTGATACCACATGATACATACCCCCACACCTGGGCCTCACGCGACCTCTCGGTCTAGGATTGTCCAAAATTCAGAGTTGGATCAACTCTCGGGCTCCTGTTGAGCCCCCAAAATCTTACACAGGTCATTTATTCTCCTATGTAGGTCCCATAAAAACCTGCAAGCACTTTCCCTCTAGGCCCCCTTTCTCTTTAATTTCAAATTAGGCCACTATCCTTCTTGTTTCAACCAAAATACCATATGACCATCGGCTCTGACCAGACATTAAACTAAAAAAGTGCAAATTTGGGAGCTCTGGGCACTTCGGGCTTCAAAAGTTTCAGCACTCCAAAACCTCCACTCCTATGAAGTCACAGACTCACAAAACTTTGAAAGGATATGGGAATCGATGGTCAGCAATGATTGGAGAAATATATAGCGGGAAACAATTCCAAAATTTAGGGCTTCGGTAGATATGCCTGCTCCTACACCTTTCACTCGCGAAGTGCCAAACATTGAACCAATAGATGACTCCAAACACCTATGGGATCAATGGTACCTAATCTCTATCAATATCGACGTCTCACATATGAATTCAGGAGTTCAGGATTCAGGATTTCTCCCTACTCTAACTCGCTATGCTCACAAAGTGTCGAACTCTGAACCAACAGATCAAATGGCTATCCTTTCTCCACGGATCAATGATTGATACTCCACTTTGCAACTCCGGGCTTTGGGGTTTCCACCAACACTATACTTTAAAACCCCTGAATATCCGAATTGGTGGAGGTAAGAACTACCCTGCACATGTCCTCCTCTGGTCTACGGCTAGGATGAGCTCCGCAGTTCAAAACTTCGGGCCTCTTCACTACAAGGTGGTTTCTCAACCCTTTCCTCCAGAGTACTAGGGCTTCGAACCTCTAGATCTAGAACCATGTGTCCCTTCCTTTTATGAATGGCTCATATTGACTCCGGTATTTAGAGCTTCAGAGGGATTAAACACCTCTTACCTCTAGTCTCCTAGACTTCCATTCTTCCATACTTGATGACCACTGAAAAATGTCCATGCTAACATACAAACGTGATTGACTCTGACCTTTGGGCCTTCAGGATTCTTGTGACCCTTATCACCTATTCTCCACTTCCTCCAGAGTACGAGATATCCAAACTGCTAGCGCTGGAAGTCGCTCCTGGATTGCTTGCAGAAGCAGAGCCCAACGCCCATCAGTTTTTATGTCACGGTTTGATAAATGGGCGATCAAATGGGTAGAGACTCGAACAGGTATCACTTCAAAATAGGAATTGTGTCTGATAACAAGGAACAAAGGAGGTCTTGACCCAACTTCAGTCAGGGAGTTGATTTAAAGATGGACAGGCGGAAGAATTGGGAGAAGAATGAACAAACTATCTCAGGAAACAGGCCTTTTGGTAGCTCGTAGAGGAAAAAATATGAATACAAGATCTGCTTGGTTCAGGGCTTCAAGAAACTGAAGGGAAGACTTGACTGGATCCTCCAATTCCAAGTCGTTCAGTGCTGAGAAGTTCACAGGGACTGTTTAGAACAACACAACTGTTACAGTGATCCAACATACATCATCCCATAACAGTCACAACTCGACTGGATCCTCCAATTCCGAGCTGCTCTAATACAGTATATACAACGACATGAAAGAAACTGACTTTCATCAGGAAAGAAGTCTCAAGAGTTCAGAAATAACCAAAACACAATTCTTCATTAAAGTTTTTACAACTGGGAGTCTTGCTCAACCATCGATGCTTACAAAAATACAATTACTGAGTCTATATACTCAGAAAATTTTCCTAGGCGACGACCTGTTCAGTCCTTCCAGGCTTGGTGTTCCCTCAGCCAAAAAATGAGACGTGTAATCACTGTTGGACCCCACCTCATCTGCGTATGGCCCCTGTAAGAGGAGTAGCTAGGTCATTAAGAGTCGGACTAGCGTGCGCAGACCTTCTCCATCTGGCCAAGGGTTCAGCATGGCCTCTCTTTGAAAAATTGGGTACACGGGACCCTCTCGAGCGGACTGCTCGCTAGGCCCTCCATACCCCAAACTTAATGAACGACAGGAGGTCTCAACCACTCGATCACATCTTCATTTATTCTGAGTGAAAACCAGGATCGAGGTCTCACTAGTCGGCACCTGGAGACCACGATGATCCTTTCGGCGATCAAAACCGACACCTTTGGCCCCTTTACGCACAACTCCTTTCCTCCTTGGTGACCACGGGCTGTGATCCTGAGTTTAATTTGGCGATGAGTGAACTGCCAGGAGAGCTCAATTGGGTGCCACGCGTACTTGAAAACATATGGTCCCAAATTCACCCGACACTACTGTGGGTCCCAGCTCTTGGGTGATTTCGGCGCTTCGGGGTTCGAGGCTTCGTGATACAAAGTGACATGAAACGTTTACCATTCGAACTTTCTATTAGCAAAAGCTGACGCAACTAGATCTTGCACTAAATCCCGGGCGACTTGGCAGCCCCGAAATCTCGATGGTCGTCGATCAACTTTGCAGATGGATCTCGGCTACTGAAGACAAAAATTTGCCCACTCACTTGCTTGGGGGGGCTGGAATGAGGCTTTCTGCGTTGTGCTCGGGTGCTTCTCATGCGACTCATTGACCAGAAGGCCCCTTGCGCCCCAGACAAGAAATGTTACTAACATTAGGCTCCATGGGGGATAGAGTCGTCCTCGTGAAGCTCTAAGGACTCATTTGCAGTTCTAGTGCCTTGTTGTTGGGCTATGGAGTCATTTACTAAGCCAAAACAATAAAAGTAAAATAAAGAACAGAAAGGACAATATTTACAAAACATAGGAGCCATGGATGGCTCAGACAAAATACTTTTTAAGAAAATGCACATTCACTGGGCCGCCAAACATTTCTTCACCCTCCAAATCCTGCAGCCGATATGTGTTATTTGAAAAAACCTCAGAGATTTTGAATGGCCTGATCCATAGGGCTTCAAATTTTCCATGTTTTCCCTTGTCTTGCTTAGGAGCATCCCATTTCATCACTAGGTCTCCTGTCCAAAATCCTTCCTTTTTGACCTTCTTATCGAAAACCTGTTTAATTCTTTGATGATGGTCCTGAATTCTGTCCATTGCCTGCTCCCTGACCTACTGGACTTCCACTAGATGATGAATCCTTCTGATCATGTCATTAGACTCCTCCTGATGGTCCTGGAGGAACTTTGCTACAGGAATGGATAAATGAGAGAGGAAAACAACCTTCGCTCCATAGACTAATTGGAAAGGAGAGACGCCGATAGACCTCTTTGTGGCTACTCGATTGGCCCACAGAGAAAACTTTAGTTTTGAATGCCAGGCCTTCTTGTTGTCTTCTAACAATATTTTGATGATTCTTATCAGATTCTTGTTGGAGGATTCTGCTAAATCGTTTCCCTATGGATAATATGGAGTGGAGTGAACTAGCTTGATTTCGAAATGCTCACAGAACTTGGCTAATGGCTCAGACCCGAAAGCGGTTGCGTTATCAGTGAAAATTTTACTTGGGAAACCAAACCTTGTGATGAGGTCTTCGAGGAACCCAATGATTACTGTGTGGGAAGCACTCCTGGTAGGGATAACTTCGATCCACTTGGTAAAGAAATCGGTAGCAGTCAGGATCCATCTCTGCTGCCCACTGGAAGCGGGTCGAATTTCTCCGATGAAGTCTAGGCCCCACTGTTGGAATGGTCCTGAAACGACCACAGGATTTAGCGACAAGGAACTGAGTTGTTGCTTTCCTGCAAATTTTTGACATTGGATACAAGCTCTAACTCATCTATGGATATCAGAGAACAAGGTGGGCCAATAGTACCTGACTCTGAGAATTTTGTGGGCTGTGGCCTTCCAGGAATGGTGCCCTCCACACAAGCCACTGTGAAATTCAACCATGATCATTTAGGCCTCTTGTGAATTCATGCATTTTAAAAGCACCCCCAGGGGGTCTTTCTAGTATAACACTTGATCAATCAGGCAGTATCTGACTGACTTGAGCTTCAGAGCTCTTTCTTTGTTTCTTTGCAGGCCGTCTGGAGATCGCAATTCTTGCAGGAAATATATGACATCCCTATACAAAGGACATCGAGCCAATGGGGGCTCCCTTTGAGAGTCTCTTTCAGATGACCGACCCTGCTGAATTCCTGAACATTCATTTATGAAACATACCCCCAGAGCTTGGCAACTTGCTTCAGCCAACAACTTGGCTAATCCTTGACCTTTTATCAATTTGGTGGGCCTTATTTCGAGGTCGAATTCCAAAATCTTAGCTATCCATTTCCTCTTGCTCCCGTCTATGTTAAGCTGAATGAGAATATCTTTAACCGTAGCTAAGGGGACATAAGATATGATTTTTTATTGCAGGACATAAATTCTGAACGCCTTGAGGGCCTTTACCAATGCGTAGGCCTGCTTCTCCATATTGTCATATCTGACTTCGGCATCCCTCAATGCTCGGCTGAAATAGGCAATAGGCTTCTCTAGCCCATCCTCGCTTTTCTGTAATAAAATAGAAGCCACCGTGTCAGGTGAGGCAAAGGAGAAAATAAGGAAATCCTTTGAGTAGTCGGGACTGATAAGCATAGGAGCTTCAGTCAGCACTTTCTTTATTTTCTCAAAGGAATGTCACGATTGAGAAGTCCACTTTACTTCATTTCCTTTCCTCAACATGGTTGTTATAAGCTTTACTCCCTCAACAAAGTTAGGCAGAAACCGCCTCAGAAAATTAATCTTACCAAGGAAAGATTGGACCTCCTTCTTGGACCTCAGGATTGATAGTGCTTGTATTGCCTCAACTCTGATAGGGTCAATCCTGAATCCTTCCGCCGATACTATGTGGCCTAGTAACTTTCCCTCCTGCATGGCGAATGAAGACTTCTTGGGATTTAATGAAATGCCAAAACTCCTGCATTTCAGAAAAACCTTCTTGAGATGACAACGATGTTCTTTATGAGATTTTGAAAACACTGTGATGTCATCCAGGTAGATGACCACAAATTTATCCTTTTCCCCAATAAAATCTATGTCCATGGCATGCTGAAACGTTGCCCCTACATTCATTAATCCAAATGGCATCCTGGCATACATGAATGTGCTCCATGGAGTGGTAAATGCCATCTTTTCTCTGTCCTCAGGCAGAACAGAGACTTGATTGTAGCCAGAGAAACCATCAATCATGGACATCCTGGAAGCTCCTGTTACCCTCTGTCGTATATGTTCCATCTTTGGTAATGGGTAGTTATATTTTCATGAGCTCCTGTTCAGGTTTCTGAAGTCTACACAGAGCCGTATCTCTCCACTCTTTTTCTTTACTGGCACCAAGTTGGCCACCCACTCTGAATATCTCAGTGGTACAATGATCTAAGCTTGAAGCAGCTTCTTCACTTCCCTCTCCATGATAGGAAGCAGCATAGGATTGATCTGTCTCAGCTTCTACCTAAACGTCTTTGCATATTCTTTTACTGAGATTTTATGCTCGATGACAGAAATGTCATATGTTTTGAGGTCTTCGTATGTCCAGGCGAAAACATCTGCAAATTCCCTCAAAAGTCTAATGTATTCAGACCTCTGCTCCTTTGTCAGACTTCTTGACAATTTGACATACTTGGGCTCACTCTCGGTCCCAATGTTGCAATGAATAGTACCAACATCCTCCTCCGAGACTTCTCCTTTTAACGACACATCATTTCTATCAAAAATCCTTTCTAAAGGAACCAGTCCTCTGGGAATATGGTTGTTGGGCAGCTGTACAATGTCACGCTCTGCAATCTTATTCAGAAAATTACCCCCATCGAGCTCTTCCTTTGAGACGGCGTCTTGGTCGATGTGCATTTTTGAAAATTCCTCGATAGTCTCCAAGAAACTCTTGACCTCGAGATCATCCGCGAATACCTTCCAATGTTTGACGTTGTCAGGTATGGAGGGCTTGTATTTTACCTCTACNGGGTACTTTGAAATTGCTAGTCGATGTAGCCAAGGAATCTGCCAAGGTGTTCTCCTCTCTTGGGATGAAAAAAATATTAAACGCTGAGAAGAAACTGTCAATAAGGTCCCAAACCTCATTCTTGTAACTCCTGAGTCAAGGATGCTTAGCCTGATAAACATTCCTGATCTGCTGAACCACCAACTCTGCATCTCCAAAAACTGCTACTTCCTGAATTCCCATTTCCTTTGCGGCTCTTAATCCCAGGATGAGAGCTTCATATTCTGCCACATTGTTGGTAGCTTCAAATTCTAATTTGTATGACAGAGATATGGTTTCCTGAGCAGGTGACGTGAAAACCACCCCAGCTCCAGCGCCTTCCTTGGAAGAGGCTCCATCAAAGAACATTTTCCAGACGGGGGTGATAGGGGGAGGAAATTCAGGGGAAATGGTGGGTTGCTTTCTGAGTTTAAGAGGAGGTTCGGGAGCATTGGTGAGTTGTAGCACACTGGATCCCAAATCAGTGTCTAAGGAAAAAATGGGATGGTTGGTAGGGTTGGCCTCATCGCTGATTATATAGGCCAGTTGGGCTTCCCTGTATAGTCTTCTATGCTCTCCTCCAAACACTGGGATAGTAGCATATGTGAGGTCC
>SNQJ01S0028594.1:1991-14729 GCA_010110895.2 Picea sitchensis | reverse complement strand
ACTACAATATCCATGACCACACTTTTCATGGGCAACTGAAACAAGGTCACGACCAGGTCTTTGATAACTCCTAGACACTAAACTTTTCTGGAGTCAAAGGAATAGAGGTCATGGTAGGCTCGGGTGACTTCTAACCCTAATTCCTCCATAACAGTTTTGGGCATGAGGTTGTGAGAATCCCCCGAATCCATCAAGAAATTGTTTAGTACCTTATCATGTATGTTCAAGGAAGTGTAGAAGGGAGGGGATGAGTCATTCCTGCCTTCTATCATAGGACCTAGGATAACTACAGGATTTTCATCTTGTAAATTGATGGATTCCGTGGGAAGGCGTGGTGTCTCGGACTGCAGAAGTTCAGAGAAGCATTTCTTGAACCCTTCATGTTTAATTAATTCAGTTAGATGCACCAGGATCCTGATATTTTGAATCTCATGCTCGAAATTAAAGGAGGATGAAAGCTTCAAAATTTCTCTTATTTCAGGAGCATGAGTTTGGACTATGTGAGAGAGGGGTTGGTTTTTCTTACCTCTGTGACTGTCATACATTTCATTAGAAGGCTTCTTTTCTCCCCACTCAGGAATATTAGGTGCTACTGTCCTCTTCTTAGACCTCAGATCATATCTGCCTTGGTTGCCACTAGCCTTGTCACCTTTGCTCAGTTCATTTAGCTGACTGTCCATGAGGGACTCCTCATATGTTGATTGGGTGAGATGAGGAAAAGGAGGAGTGTATCCGAAGCAATGGATTTCAGAATCCAACTCATCTGTTTCCCCTTCTTCTTCCCCAGCCACAAAATTGTTTTGAAAAGGGGCCTGGATTTTCTGGTCATCTCTGTCTCTTTGCATCATCGGGGGAGCAATATTGTTTGGCCTCTGAAGACCTCCTTTGTTTTCGGTGCTCTGAGGGCCCTTGTATGATTTCCTCCTCTCTACCTTCATTCTTTCCATCTCTGCAGACAGAGACTTCACCATCTTGGTCAGTTCATCTACTTGAAGGTGGGGCACCGATGGGCCAGAAGTTGAGGCTTTCGATTTTCCCTTTCTCCTGCCCACGTCAGCCTCGTTCCTCAATATATAGGCTTCTAATACATTGGATTCCAATTCTATGGCTGAGTCTTGCATTTGAGCTAAGGATGTGGCTCTTATTTCTCTCAATAAAAGACAGAAATTGGGGCCAAACACACTAGTATAGGACATCTTGGCCGAGGCTTTTGATGGATTTATTTCATCAGGAATCTTATTGTACATCTTATTGAATCTCTTGGAGAAGTCAAAGACAAAATCTCCTTCCATCTTCTTCAAAGATCCAAACTCAGTCATATAATACATGAAATCCTTCTTATCTCCCCACTGCCTTAGGAAAGCATTATCCAGGGCTTTAATTCCAGCAATATATCCGGGAGATAATCCTCTAAACCATTTCCTTACCTCACCATCCAAGCTCTGGACAAAAACCCTCATCCAGACATCTTCATCTCCAATGTTCAGGTTGTCTGCATAACTGTAGAAAGAAACCAGGTGTTCTTCTGCAGTTATGTCCCCTTCCCCGGTGAACTTGGGTATATATTTCAAGTAATCTCCAGCAGGGAAAGGATTCATGGGATGAGGTAAGATCAAGGGAGCATACCTAGTAGCAACTATGGCATCCATTCTATTCAGAGGGAGATTAGCACCAGCCATAGGAATATTAGGTGGAGGAGAATTTGGAGGAGAAGGAGTTCGTAAAGGGGTCACTAAGAATGAGTCTCGAAGTGGAGTGGGAAACAAAAGGGGATTTAAGGAGAAGGCTAACGAGCTCAAGTCAGCGGGTGCTCCTCTTTGCACAAGAGTAGTTAAATTAGGCGTAGGGAAATCTTATGCGATCGTGGGTATACGCCAGGGTGCAGCTTCAGGGGAGAGGGGAGTGACAAAGTCTTGTCCCTATGGTCCCAGACTAGGAGAGGAAAACTCGATGGGAACACTCCCAAAATTTAGGAAATAGGAAACTGCAGAAATAGGCCCGTCGGGAAACTGAGGAGGAAAAAAAGGAGCTCCCACAGAAGGATATGGTGGATTGCCTGGTTCGGTGATGGATGCTTCTTCTTCAAAGGCCTTTCCCTTTCTGAGCACCGCCTCTAGATCTGTTTCAGGAATAGCTAGAGGCAGCTGATGATCCTTTCAGCGATCAAACCCGACACCTTTGGCCCCTTTACGCACAACTCCTTTCCTCCTTGGTGACCACAGGCTATGATCCTGAGTTTAATTTGGCGATGAGCGAACTGCCGGGAGAGCTCAATTGGGTGCCACGCGTACTTGAAAACAGACGGTCCCAAATTCACCCGACGTTGCTGTGGGTCCCAGCTCCTAGGCACTTTTAGCTCTTCGGGGTTCGGGGCTTCACGATACAAAGTGACATGAAATCTTTACCATTCGAACTTGCGATTACCGAAAGCCGACGCGGATAGATCTTGCACTAAATCCCGGGCGACTTGGCAGCCCCGAAATCCCTATGTCCGTTGATCAGCTTTGTAGATGGATCTCGGCCACTGAGGAAAAAACTTTGCCCGCTCGCTTGCTTGGGGGGGATGAAATGAGGCTTTCTGCGTTGTGCTCGAGCGCTTCTCATGTGAATCGCTGACTAGAAGGCCCCTTGAGCCCTAGACAAGAAATGTTACTAACACAAACTTCAAGATGTTATGACACGCATCCTAGGAACCAATGGATAGGACTCACTCCATTGTTTGGAGCTTCAGGAGTTTTGAACTCTCCACACCTCTTCTCTCCTGGATGGTCATTCCTCTAAACCATCCCAAATATGCTAACACGCATCCTAGCTAATGGATGGTCCAGACTTAGGTCAAATCCCCGGTACTTCATAGAACATGTATCCTCTACACCCAAGTATGGAAAACCTTTAGACCTATGAACTTTGAAGGATGTTGAGGGTTAACCACCATGCAACTTACCTGGATCTGATGGCTCAAAATACACACACCCAGATCTAAGTTATGAGATATGTTCTCCTCCTAGGTACTCCTCCTTCATTATGGACTCTGATATAATGGGCCAGATCTCTTTCGACAGTAGACATGAGAGTTGTTGTAGCTTCTCCTCCACTATTGTGACACCTTCCTTCTAATGAGGGATTTTATCAAACTTTTTAAAGGGTTATCCTTTGAATTCTCTCTTGCAAGAACAAATGCTTGGTCTTTATCTACTCTGCCTGTCCTAAGATTTGAACTTTTTAAAATAGATTCTTTCTACACACTCTTTTCACTTCTCCAACATTTCGTGACTTGGGTTGGCTTTGCCTTATGATTCCTGAAACTCTAAAAATTCACTTGTGCACTCATTGCGCTCTTTGTGCAGACTTTCACTTCTCCTCTTGAGATTTACCTTCTAGTGTTCCTTCTTGGAAACCTACTCACATAAACTCGAAATGGAGTCCTCACACACTCATTCCACCTACTCAATGCACACCTTAAAGAGCCTCCTCATAGTGTTCAACAAATTTTGTATATCCTCTTCAAAGTGTTCAGCAACTCCGGTGAATCTTCCTAGGACAACTTTCCCTTTTGAGTTTGGGAATAGTTTTGGTGTTTACACATGGAACGCTCCTCGGAGAAATATGGGACACGTTCTCATGCACTCCTTGTGTTATCCTTTTAGTGTTCTATAACAACTCTAAGGTGCACTCCTTGTACAATCATGAGAACCCAAAACACTTAGAAAAATACAGGTATAGAATTTTTCTTAATTCCTGCAAATGGAATATAACATTCATCCATGGCATTCATAACAAAACATAAATAAACAAAGAAAAAATTTAGAAAACCCACATGAAAACACATAGAAACCTCATGGGTAGGAAAAACTACTTTTGTATTAATTTGAATGCTTTGTACAAGGTTTACAAGGCTGGACTGCAACTGAGTCTTAGTTCTTTCTCTCCTCTCCTCTCTTGAGCTCCCTAATGTTCTCACTCCTAATATTCCCTATAAATTTTGCAAAAAAATGATCTTTTACAAAGGAGGGGATCTCGAGCCTTCGTCCACCTACTCGCATTAATTTTAATTGAATTTCCATCTATTCTGAATTGGATCTATATCGACCTATTTGTCATCCATTAAAGGCGAATCCACCGATTACAATAACTCGGCCTGTCAAGCACATGGGTTTGGCCTTCCCTGAGCCTCCAAAAATTAAATTACATTTAATTACATTAAAATTTTAAATTTAGGCTCAAAATGAGAGGGTTGGCGCCTCTCTTCCCTTGGGATTTGTTCGTTCTTGTGCATTGATGCACTAGCTTGATGGCTCTTGATGAGGTGGAGTGATTCTCATACATCACTTTGGGATTACCACATTGTTTGATCTCCAATTTTGTATTTTGAACATAGGGTTTAATATGAGAATCAGAGTATGAAGAAGGGATTAATTATCAGTAAACACAACTAAATCATTATGGTAAAATAGCTACTACTTAGCTAATATCAACAAGTTCAATATGTTCGTAACTAGTACTGTTGTTTCCATTGAATAGGTTGAATTGAGTGATAATATTGAGATAAGAGTGAATAAGGCTTGGTTCAATGGGCTTGTACATTAGCTTATATTAGTATGGGATTTATTAGGCAGATACAAGATAAGTAGAGTAATCAATGGGCTTAAGTAGAAGGGTTAGAGTGATTGTAATTCTTAGTACGATGTTTAGGTAATGAATGCATGTTGTAATTAGTGACATATTCCACATAAGTTGAGATATGTAATAGAACAATAATACATATATTATTATTATGGAAACATTTATACACCTATCCAAGAAGCAGAGAGTAATAGTGAAACCAATGTATTATATAGAATGTCGTGCAAGTAATCATGATCATACTCTTATTTATGACAGGTTTACAACTATCTAGTATTCCCTTTTATATGATTGGTATCAATATTGATTGTCTCTTTCTATAATAAGTAAGAATAACAACAATGATTACTAGTTAATAGGGTATAACAAGTGATCTATACTTATACTAGTAATAGCATTGAAACCTTTACTCTATGTATGGAATGCATGAAAATTTATCCATAGTAAGTAAGGTGTAAGCAACATATTAGCCATAATCAAGCATAGATCGAATCCCATTGCTTAATACATATTCAACCTCTGTAAACATGGAGTCTATCATTACACTGATTTGATATGGGTATAAGCACCGCAGGTACAAGAAACAAGGATTGTGAAACCATATAGGTTGAAAAAGGTTAGACAAGTTGCCTCATTGTAACATAGTGTTGTGCATGCCAATTTTCATCACAATGCAGAAATGGAATAGAATACAAGAAAGAAAGAAAACAATGACCATTGTTGTTATATAATGTGAAGCTAGTGAAATATAAATTTCAAATTTATGTCATATTAAAAATGGTAATGAGTGGATTTACAACTTCAATTAAAACAAATAAAATTAGTATGTAATTGTGCCACAAATGGAAAATCTAAATAAGTAACTCTACAAATAAAAAAAAGCCTTTCAAGGTTTAGTCCAAAGGTATGGCTATAAATTAATTGAAATTTACCAAATATATGACTCTACTCATCAAATATGAATTGTATGGATTGGTCAAATGTTGGGTTTTTTGAAAGGGTAACTTGCATTGTTTCACACAATCCAAGATCAATATGTACAGGTTATAAAGACTCTAGCATCCCACTCACTAAGAAGAAATGAGAAAAGTTTAACTTCTATCAATCAACCCTTAAATATGAAACTTTCTATTGAGCATATCCTATGGCATGGGAGTCAACTAAAGACACCACTCTTATTGATTCGGTACATTACAAAATTTTAGAAGATTATATGATTTAAGTAGGTTGTGTGAGGCTCGAAATATTCTCACAAAATTGGATCTTGTTCTATTTATTAAACTAAAATTAATACTATCATCTATCTAATAGATTGCACTCCTAATGCCAACTCCCAGACTGGACTCTTACTACTAGTTCTCTATCAAACTACCAACGACATGTTTATTCATTTATTCCTGATTTTTAACACATATCCTCTTCCATGTTAAGGTTTGATATGATCCAAATAAAGAGACACATTCTTATTATTTCAGTACATTGATTACATTGAAAAAATGGCCAAATTGTATGTTGAAAAGAAACTCACATATTTAGATTTACAAATTGAATCTAAGGATTGGATGAAAGAGGTTGATGAAGAGGGTGAAGGTGGATTCAGGGTGAAATAAAACCTTAGGCCATATTATCTAAATATGATATGCTCCTGAGAGTAATCCCCACAAAGTAAAAAGGAGTGGAAACAAATGTTTTTTCTTCTTCTAGTCAAATAATATGGAACATTTTACATACTATCTACAAACCTCTATAAAAAAGAAACAATCACACACAAATTTGGGAAGGAGGTAGGTTTTTCCATTAAAGAGATATAACTTAATATACGTGTAATTATCATCATAAAAATAATCACCCTTTATTGTGTGAAAGTTTTAGTTTTCTACGGTCAGGTGCTTAGGTTTCCACAACCAGGTGCTTAGGTTTCCTACTATTTTTGAAATTTTCCAATTGGTGATGAATTTCATTTGAAATAATATCACCTAATTAAAGAATATAATCTTATGAAATATGTATTATATGACATATAGAGAATACATAGGTACCTTAACGATAGAGACCTCGTATCAATTGAAAATTGTTTTGAAACAAATTCCCAATCTATCACTCTACTTGGTTCAACAAATTTACCAGATATGAATTGAAATTTACCAGGAAATATGAATTGAAATTTACTATCCAATATGAATCTATCACTCTAGTTAGCATATATGAATTGAAATTTACCAGCATATGAATTGAAATGGCTATAAATATATGACTCTACTCAGCGAAGTAGAAGAGTAAGAATTGAATACGATTTGGGAGTCCAGATATAACGCTAACCATAACCAACAAAACCCATGACCAACACCAACTACACCCAACAACAACCACGACCAATGCCAACTATGACCAACAACAACCATGATCAACGCCAACCACGACCAACAACAACCGCCAGCCTCTCATGCACCAGACTCTCATCAGTTTGAAAAAGGGTGTACTAACCAATGTGCAGGTGATATATAAAAATGTTTTTGGCCGAAAGTTGTTTTTGGATGAAAACAATTTTCAGTCGAAACATCTTTCGACCGAAAAGATGTTAGCAGATGAAAAAATCCATCCCGCTAATAAGTTTTCGGTTGAAAGATTCTTTCGACTGAAACATCTTTCAGCCAAAAAGATGTTACCGGATGAAAAAACTTCGTCTGACTAATATGGTACATGAAAATTGAGGGCATCATCATGGTATCAATCGATTTGATGTCTAAAGGTTCGGCTGAAACATTTTTCGACTGAAAACACTTGACTTTCGGCCGAAAGAATTAGTAGTTCGGACGGAAAAAGGTCGCTAGGAATTTTGGAGACCCGATTCTCACAAAAGTGTTACCCACCTTCATGATTTTACCATGATGTAATCTAACCTATTTAAATCTATCCTTTGTACTATATACAATTAATACATCAAATGTTTTCTAAAAGTCGGGTATAAGAAATTTTGTTGCTAACTTTAATTTTTTTATACATGAGTGATTTATTTTAGATATATTAAAAAATAAAGTAATTTATTAAGAGTACTTTACTTTATGGAGAAAATTATATAACATGACCTCACATCAACATATAAATTAAGTACATCAACATGAATAAAAAAAATGTTATATATACAAAAACTGCCTCAAGAAAATCGCAGACCACCTAAAACATCATGGCCTTTGTATCAAAGAATCAACATAATATAAAAGCATGCAAATAATGCATTGATCATCACCAATAAAGTGTGAAATGGTCGACAGTAATAGTGAGAGGCACCTATCGTCCTTTCCATCAAACGAGGCGATTTTTAACTATCCACTAGCCACCAAAAAATCACCAAGAGAAGGTATATCATGCACAATGAACCTCTGAGAGTAGGAAAGTTGACTCTGCATTGAAACACCCACTGAGAGATTAGGAAACTGGGGAAAATCCTCCCCTCTCCTAGATAACCTAGTGATAAAATAAATATCCTCCTGAGAGGGATGGTACCAATGATGAGGACCGACTCTAAATTCCTGATGAAGGGAATCCCATCAATGGATCAATTGTACAAGAAAGGCATAATTCCCCTTTAGGTATGTAGTATCCTCATATTACTTGAGGGGGCCTACATTCCTCAAAAGGACTTACGTAGCTGTAGTACTAGGTCGAGGGTAAAAATCCCTCTCCCCCTCTTTGGCCTCCCACTCCCGAACCATATTGTACTGGTCCAGTCTTTGTTCCTACTCACGATCCATTCACTGACGTATCTGCATAATTAAGATATAAATTACTTCAACATGATACATAAAATCATAAAACAATTTCAGTAAATAAGAAATTTATTTCAAAATATGCGAACATAATTTTTTTTCAAAAAAAATAAAATTAACCTTCGATGCACTTGCAAAATAGTAATGCACCACCCATGGTGCACACACATATCTTATGCACCTAATGAAAACTGTAATTTATTTTAGGGGGTGCATATCAATTATCAACGCATTGGTGCACCCCATTGTATACAACGCACCACGAAAGAACGGTGCATCTAGATACTATGATGCACCTCTTAAAATAGAGACTCATTTAAAATGGTGTTTCATATCCATTATTTTGCACCGGTCCATTCTATATAATCTACACACCGATTGAAAAATAAAATAATATCCACGATGCATATTTTATTGTGTACGCACAAGTGCGTTAACTATCAAGGATGCACTGCTTGAACATCTATCTCTTTTCAAAGGTGCATATATGTTTTTGAAAGCACTAGTCCGTTCACTATAAACAACACACCGTTTAATGGAAACTATTTATTTTCTATGGTGTGTCATTTATTATGAACGCATCACTGCATTCATTATAAACAACGCACTAGTGCATTTATTAGGAACGCACCATCGGAAATAAATAGTTTCCATTAAATGGTGTGTATAGTTTTATGAATGCACCGGTGCATTCACTATAAACAAGGCATCATATAATGGAAACTATTTATTTTCGATGGTGTGTCGTTTATTGTGAATGCACCGGTGTGTCATTTATAGGTAGGCACCGATGCATTATGTATTATGATGCACTGGAAAAAATGAGCTATACATTTTCGGTGCGCCCTGTAAAATTTATTGGGTGCACCGCGCATGGTGCGAGTTGAATGTCTTCAACGCACTGCATACATAAAAAATGAAAAACAATGCAAATTTTACTCAATTTCACACTTTAATTCGATAAAAATACAATGTAAAAAGAAATAAAGAATTTACCTGAACATTTTCTCATCGAGGAGGCATGGTTGGGATGTAGTGAAAAAAATGAAATTTTACCACCATATGGAAAAATTGGAATCCCAAAAAATGGGTACTGAACAGAAAAAAATTAAGCAACGAAAGCACCGATGGTAGTGCACTTCATTTGGGAAAAGGTGGCATCGATTCTTGAGAGCTTCTCTGCACTGAAATGGTAATTTTTTTTTTTTTTATCGTTGGTTTTTATTTATTTATTCCTATTCTGGTGCGCTCATGTTAAGTGCACTGGTGCTCACCACTGCAAACAACACAATATTATTTAAAAAAATACATGTGACAATGCACCATATGGAACACATGTGTGCGCCCAGAGGAAAAAGGAGCACCATTATATATTTAAAAAAAAATGCAAAGACTATGCACATGTTTGTTGTGCACTGGTACGCTCGTTCCATGCACACCAATTCTCACGAGCTACTTTTATATGATGTGCACCATTGTTTTTAATTTTTTTAAATAACTTTGCAATGGTGCACCATTTTCTATTCGCACTGGTGCATTGATTTCTAGTGGCTCATTGCTACAAACAACACACTGTTATTTTTTTAAAAACCCTACAATGGTGCACTGGTTTGGAATGCACCAGTGTGCCCAATGGACAACGATGCATCGGTATGCATTTTTAAAAGGAAAAATGTGAATATGGTGTACTTGTTTGTTGCGCACCATTTCTCGCAAGATTATTTTATATGATGCACACCGTGGTTTTCTGTTTTTTTTTAAATAACTATACAATGGTGCACCATTTTCTATTAGCACCAGTGCGTTGATTTCTAGTGGCGCACTAGTGTGGTATAGTCTTAGAAATGCACCGTTAAAAAAAAATCCACTTAAACATCCTCTTGTGCAACTCCGCTAGTGACCTCCGCTATAAATAGATTTTGGGGATATTTTTATAGGGGATTCTGCAAAAACCTCAGCTATAGGGTCTTTTCCTTGTAGTGTATCCACATGATATCCGACAACTTCCATTATTGTCTACATTAGATCTACCTGATCTATCATGTTTTAACAATGATCCCATATTGCATGCCCCATTTTGGCCCCCAATCCCTACCAAAATACCATCTGATATCCCAAAATTTGACGGAAGACCTCGAGAAGACCCTAATAACCACGTAATTACTTTCTATCTTTGGTGCTCTTCAAAATCTTTAATGGATGACTCCATTCATTTAATACTTTTCCAAAGAAGTATCACAAGCTCAACAACCAAATGGTATATTGAACTATCGTGCCACTCCTTTTGTGACTTTATTACTTTAGCTATGGAATTTTTGACACATTTCCAGCTGTCGATGTGATATGAAACCCATACAGAGATTTTTACTTCACTTAGGAAATCCACTTCCACTCACATTTATGATCATATTCATGAGTGGAGGAGGCAATGACAGTTAATTAAATCTACCATTCTGAACCAACTCCTGGAAGATTGGTTTACCAAGTCACTTTTTCCACCCATCACTAGAGGTGTCACCATGGGAGGTGTTTTCATTGAGGAGCAAGAAATTAGTCGTGCTCAATATGTGGAATTGGTATATTCCCAGACTAAAAATCTTTAAAATATGATCCCTCATGCTCCTATACCGTTGAATGATCCATCAATAATTTCTCTGGAAGTCCATTCCAATGGCATGATTGGTTATGTGATGAAAACCAAAACTACTCCTTTTCCTACGCAAACCTTCGAGGTGAATGCGGTCCAGTGCACTTCATCTCATCAACCTATAGGTAATAATAAAAATAAGGGTAAAACAAAGAATTCTTCTAACCAATAGGAGAGTACAAAAACTATTGATACTCAACTGAAAATGAAAGCTAAGTTTACTTGCATGATTTGTGTATAGAACCATTACATGAAAGACTACCCTCATCAAGAGGAAGTTGCTAAATTTTTGAAGGGTACCTCCTGACCTGCAATATTAAATAACCCTTTTCCAATTCAGTAGCAACAAATGGTTGTGAAAAATACTTCCCCTCCATAAGGGGGAAATGAAGGTCATCCTCACCATGAGGATGCTTCCTCAAGTGCTCAGGTCATTATGTGTAACAGGACAGTTAGTTTAACAACCATAGATAAAACTTATTGAACTCTTCCAGATAGTCATGCCAATGGAGGTGATACCTCTAAGACCTCCACTTCCACTCCTCCTCCATCCTTTGCCCCTATTTAGATCGAGAGGTCTATTGTTGTTTTAGTGNAAGGGGACAATTCAAAAGTTGATCTTCAATCCAAGTTCCCACGCTTCTAAAAACTAAAACATTGTTGAATATTTGGCACAAGCACCTTGTGCTATTTTGACCCTAGAAGTTATACAAAACTATCCAAGTAAACGTAGATCCCTATTATCATCCATTGGAGTTGTGGATCCATGGGCGTCAAATATGATTATTTTTAATCTAGACTATTTTAAACCAAGGCTCTCCCACCACCTAGCATTCCAAATCCAAGCTATGGGTGGTGGGAAGAACATCCATCGCACTGTTTTGGATGAAGGATCTTCCACATGTGTCAGTATTTATCCTGTTGGAGAGTCATTGGTTCTCTCGAACTTAACCAGTCTCCTACCACCCTTAAGGCATTTGATGTAGAAATTTCAATACAAATTATGTATTGCCTGGATTCTCCTGATCTAACAATTTTATGCCACTGTTAAATACATAATTTCTTCTACTAATATTCTTGTGTAATTTAAAACACGATCGCCAATTGCAATATCAAGAAGAAAGATCAATCACACATAACACAGATGTTTTTATCGGAAAAGCATAAAGATAAAAACCCCACTATCATATATTATGTTTATATCATGGATCATGAAACAATATCATACAAAACTCTAATCCAAGAGCTCTCAGTACAATAAAAATTGTCTCACACTATCATACAAAAATTGGCAAATGCATGTGCCAATTTATGGCCTCCAGATAGCCTACCTCCTTGGCGCAATCAATGCAATGGAAAACCTACAAATGAATTTGAATTCCTATTGCCTAGGATGCACATTCCTCATGGGAACATCCACTGTGTGTGTGATTGCATGAGTGCACTCACTAATGTCACAATTGATAATCAAACTATCCCTTTCACCTATTATCTCAAATGGGTTTCCATTCGATCTAACATGCATGTAGTTAACAATGGTAAATCTTCAGTTTCATGTGAGATCATTGATTGTGAATTAATTAATAATTAATTCACTGAACTCTCACTAGTGTAAGTTCAGTTACAACTAGTACAACTGAGCTTAACTCACTTAACTGAGTTAAACTACTTCACAACTCACATAACTACATTTATAACTCT
>SNQJ01S0028593.1:161263-181259 GCA_010110895.2 Picea sitchensis | reverse complement strand
GTGGAAAGAGCGACGTTAACGTGGCAAGAGCGACGTTAACGTGGCAATTGCGACATACATCTTCACAAACGTGGCAAGAGAGACGTTCCAGTGAAAATGTGGCAAGAGAGACGTTCCAGTGGAAAACGTGGCAAGAGTGACGTTAACGTGGCAAGAGCGACGTTATCGGGCAACATGATTTTTTTTTATAAATTTCCTCTATTTTGCGACAATATGGACAATTTTGTCCATAACGCCGCAAATAAAACGTTGGAATTTTTACAATATGTAGTAGTGTCTAGTTCTCGAGCCTATTTGGGATCACGAATCTCTCACCACTCAAGATCCTTTAGATTTAGTCTTTCCCTCTGATGAGGCAATTCTAGAGGCAATGATTGGTCCCGACAGACCTTGGGATGATCTACATCATAGATCTTATTTTCTTCCCGAGCTTAGGAGAATAGAGGAAGGAGAGTTTGTTTTGACCA
The DNA here is from genome assembly GCA_010110895.2 of Picea sitchensis. NCBI lineage: Eukaryota > Viridiplantae > Streptophyta > Pinopsida > Pinales > Pinaceae > Picea > Picea sitchensis. Next base: position 180,792 of record SNQJ01S0028593.1, on the reverse strand, counting down.
TGAACGGAGATAGCCCTTGTCTTATTAACCCTCTGGCTACGCATGAAGTATACGTCGAGGGAAATATGGAAAGTATTGCTGCAACAATTCCTATCAATATCCCCAAAACCCTTGGCGTCTTGGAGAATGTCTTTGTCAAAGTGGATTTCTCCCCCGAAGATATTCAAATTTACACCGATTGATTTCAGGAGTTTTGCGACGTGTTTTTTTGGTCTTACAAGGAGATTCCAGGCATTGACCCATGAATTTTCGAACATGAAATCACAACTTATCCTGATGTCAAACCAGTCTGACAAAATCTTCACCCAGTTAAGCCTCAAAAAGAAATGAAGATTAAGGCTGAAGTAGAGAAACTGCTCAAAGTTGGTTTCATCTACCCCATACAATTGATGGAATGGGTATCAAACCCGGTTCCTGTCAACAAGAAACAGGGCACGATTCACATTTGTATGGATTTACACGATTTGAATAAAGCTTGCCTGAAAGACAATTTTCCAACCCCGTTTATTGATCAGATAGTCAATGAGTGTGCAATTTACGAAGTCTTTTCTTTCATTGACAGTTTTTCAATATAATCAAATTCAAATCAAACCTGAGGACCAACATAAAAAAAAAATTATTTGTCCTTGGGGTACCTTCGTGTATCGAACGATGCCTTTTGGCCTGAATAATGCTGGAGATATCTTTCAGTGGGCCATGTCATTCGCTTTTCATGACCTCAATGCGTAATTAGATGATATAGCATCACATTCTCACAAGAGATCTGATCATCCCTCCCATTTACGACTGATCTTTAAGCAGTGTCGCTACAATCAGATTCACTTGAATCCAAACAAGTGAGGTTTTTCCATGACATCAAGTCATTTATTAGGTTTCATCGTGTTGAAAAAACAGATCATGGTCGATCCTCTTAAGGTTGAGGCGATACTTCAATTGCCTCCCCCTTTCAAAATACCCTAGCTTCAGAGCTTACAGGGGAAAGCAAATTTTCTTCGGCGTTTTGTCGCTAATTATGCCGAGATCACTAAAGGGTTCATGCATATTTTGAAAAAAGGGCTACCATTCTATTGGGATGAAGCAGCTCAATGCTCCTTTGAAGCGTTGAAATGTGTCCCGATGTCTTCCCCTCTGCTCCGACCTCCTGATTATAACAAATATTTCTTGTTGTATTTGGCTGCATTGGATTCGACCATCGGCATGGTCTTGGTCTAGGAGGATGACATGCTCAAAGAGCACGTTATCTGTTATCTTAGCCAAGGCCTGGTTGGACTAGAACTAAACTACTCTCATGTTGAGAAACTTGCTCACATGTAAAAGAAAAGAAAACACATACACATGTAAATACATTTGTAAAAAATGTCTTCCATAAAAAAATAAAATATGTATATATATATGTGTGTGTGTCCAAAATGGGGTCATGAATACAAAACTGGGCATGAAAGCCTCAAAATTTACCGGTATACATTGATGGGATTAAGCCCTCAAAATACATATTACAAAAAGTTCCCTCGACACGTAAATAATCCCACGCTATCTAAGGTCTAGGCCTATTGACCCTGCTATAGTGGACGACGATGTTCACAAGACGCCAAAATAACTAAACCTAGGTCCGAGGCACCCCTAATACACGTGTCTGCATCACTGGGGGGTGATCCTCGATCTCAGCCATAGGAACTGCGTGAGTGAGAGAAGTGAGGTTCCTCTCCAATTGTCGTAGGACTCATCGGTCCTACTGCTACTGTTGGTCCTGCCTCTGGTCGAGGACGATGCCTAGTATTGGCGAAGTCTTCTAGTCGAACAGGTCCCACATATGTACATAACATATTCATAATTTAGTACTCCGACGCCTACATAAAAAGGATATATATAAAAATTAAAAATTTAATAACTTCAAAAAATATGTTACATATCTCGCCACACTCCTCTCTAGGGGGCACGGGCATGTCTATATCTCTGAGGAATCTTATCCCTACATAGGGATAGTCCTCTATCATCGGAATCTAACGTGACCACTAGTCGAAGAATTTTTCATCGAAGGACTCTTGGGTCTTTCCTCCGCCTTGTCTAGCCATTAATAATTCCCACCTGCACACTACCAGGAAGGAGGCAACATGCCCCCGTACTGTCTCTTTAGGATTGAGATTGGGCAATCTATCGAAGAAGAAGGAACAAAAATAGTACCAAACCCAAAGTTCTTGTTAGTACGCCTATGACACTCTGTGAGTTGTCTCTTCATGCATACTAGCATGGTAGTACTCTAGTAAAAAATGGTCGCATCCAAGCACTGAATTTCACAGTGCATCTATACACAGGAGGCCTAATGGAGTGCTACATATCTAGTAATCCACCCGATCATGAGTAAAATCATTCGCAAAAAGAGGCTGGTAATATTGTGAATTGGTACCTGAGAACCTACTTTCTCGGTACCAGCCTCACAGTGCATCATGATGTAGTCTTCAATATTGTATGGCCATGGATGAAAAGTCCCCAAGTTAACCAGTTCCCCTCTCCTAGAGAGGCCAGTCAAGAAGTAAATATCCTCCATGGTTGGGGTCAATGATTGACCCTCCAAAATGAATTCCTCTGCATATGTATGCCAGTACTCTACCAAGGAATTGAGCAACCTCTGTTGTGCCCTCATTAACGGACATTGAAAGAATTTCCAAAGGCCACATTGTTTTAGCGTAGAAATCGTCATAGGGTCCTTCTCGACTAAGACATATAGCTCCTCATTCTCCCTCTCTCTCCAGTGCACATACATCTTGTCACATACAAAGATGGAGAGGTTTTATTTTCTTGTAGTTTATTTTTTCAAATCAAAATGAGGTGTATGCAAGTTGCAGTTGACACAATCGTGTATGTACTCAAGTTGTTTATTACTCTGTCCGAGTACATATGCGGGATGACTTTGGACAACCCATGTTCACATAGATGTGACCATTTTTCAAAGGCACGCCCCTCCCAAACTAAAAATTAAACGCATATGAGTAAATTGAATTTCAAGAGGGTGGAATTTATACTTACTTGGTCCAAGTAGGATGGTTTTTCATCCATCTTAGCTCCCGTAATTAACTTTTTTGACGAAGGTTTTTTTTTTACTATTTGTTAATTTCCAAGTTGCAATGGTAAAAATGAGTTGTTTTTTCTATTTACAGACTTTTTTTTCCCTTTTTGCCCTAATTTGGCTCCCTTTTTCACTTTTTCTGGATTGGTGGCTTCTTATGTTCTCTTTTGAGTTATCTTTCGATCATCCTGATAAACTAGTCCTTATGGTTTAGTAAAAAAAATTTGAGATCGGTTACATTTATGCCATCCCTTGGTAAAAGTCATTTTTTTCAACTTTTGCATATAAGTTAGGTTTTCACTCCCATCTTTCTGCATCTCATTGTCTTTTTCTGCTTTTCCATAGGATTGACCCCACCAAAGTGCGACACGAAACCTTCTCTACTACTTTAGAAGTGTCGTAATTAGGTGGTAGAGCCTACCTCTACATGGATTACCTAGGTAGATCCTTTGCTGCATTTTGGCATCCATACCATTAGTTTTGACTATAGGCTTGGGAGTCTTTGTTAGTCCCATCGTGATTACATATTGAAGCCTCATTCTTCTTGCTAATCGTCATTATTTTCCTTACCCTCGAGACTCCCTAATGAGCACGCTTTGTTGTATTTCAAGCTTACTTTAAATTTTGAAAGAAACATCCAACGAGACTGTATTTATTCTTTTCGATCTCATCTGGATTAATTGGGAAAAGTAGCCGCCTGGAGTCTTCTTTAAGCCCTTTTCAGACTCTCTAAAATTGAAAATATTTACGAGCGATCTTCTTTTCCCTTCACACTCGCCAAACTCAAAATTGAAGGCACATATGTTCGGTGGTAGTTTACCCCTTTTTCAATTTGGATGGATAATTTTATGAATAAAGGTATGCTCTAGGAACTTTGGTTCGCTAGAAGAGTATTCTTAGGCATCACCTTTTTCAGACTCCCTAAAATTGAAAAGATTGTCGAGTGACCTTGTTCCTTCACACTCATTAAATTTGTCTAGAAGATCATCTACTTGGCATGAGTTTAACCCTTTTTCCAACCAATAGACTATTGCCAAAAAATTTATGCCTTGGGAGATTCGTCTTGCCGGGAGAGTTCTCCTCAGTTATATTTTATACTTTTTCGGGCTAAGGAGGCTAAACCTAGAAAAAGGTTGTGAGTCCATAGTTAATCTCTTTTCAGACTCCTTAAAGTTGGAAATATAGCCGAGTGATCTTGTATTTTTCACACTCGTTAAAATGGTTTTGAAAAGACGTTCCTTCGGTACAAGTTTAACCCTTTTTCGAGCTAATTGGACTAATTGCAAAAAAGGTACTCCCTGAAGTCTCCTTTTCGCATTTTTTTTTTCAGACTCTCTAAACATGAAAAAACCACCAAGCTTAGCTTACCTTCTCTAGGCTCATAAACATTTATATGGAATGGGTCTTTCAATTGTTGGATTACTAAGAGGGGGGGTGAATCAGTAATAGAGCAATTTAATCCCTTTTAACCATATAATCCAAATGTTATATAAATGTAGAATTATCATCCAAGAAATGCAGAGTAAATAAGCAATGAACAAATGAAAAATCATACACATACACAGTACACTAGTGTTTTACATGGAAGCCCAAAGCGAGAGAAAACCACGAAATTCTTTTTCTTATATGTCTTAAAGAATTACATTCATTGGAAGGACCAACTTCCTTTGTTTTCCAGCTGCAACTAGAAGGAGGCTCCAACCCCCTAGTTTCTCAGGCTACAACCCAAGGGAAGCTCCAACTCCCTAATTCTCTAGCTACAACCAAAAGGAGGCTACAACCCCCTATGTTCTCCGGCTACAACTGGAAGGTGGCTACAACCACCTCTCCTTTCCTCATCCAACCGCCTTGAAATATAAGTAGAATGATAGAACCACTATCACACTATCACTGTGAGATATACTATTGTAAACCTGTACCAATCAACCTACACCAATCAACCTGCACCAAACACCCTGTAGCAATAACCTGAACCATGCATCAAACATGCATCAACCTGTAATCAACCTGTATCATAAAAAAGTGCATCAACCATGCACCAACCTGTACCAAACAACTTGTAATCAACCTGTACCATAAACAAGTGCATCAACCATGCACCAAATTGTACCAAACAACCTATAATCAACTTGTACCATAAACAAGTGCATCAACCATGCACCAACCTGTACCTCAACCTGTACCATGAACAAGTGCATCAACCATGCACCAAACCTGTACAAACAACCTGTAATAACAACCTATTCAAACAACCTATAACACCAACCTGTCTCGTCAATATTATCAACCAAATCAGATCTACTCACCAAGAAAACTCTCAAAGATGTGCATCAACCAAGCATAACACATAAACTCATAATTATCACCAAGATCAATATTTGCTTCTACTAATATACCAAGACAAATATGCTACATCATCCATAAACCATGTGTCAAAAATACTACTAACAAGTGCCTCCAACCATGTACCAAGTATGTACCAATCATGTCTCAACTACTCATCAACTATGACTCACATCATCAACTATACACCTCATGTATGTGCCAACTTATCAACTACGTGTCTCAACCATGTACCCAACATGTGCCTCAACCAAAATCCCTCATCAATTTCATCATCCAAATATGATTTGTAACTCTTTAATATACTTGGTGTATATGATCACATACCTGCAAACCTTCCTTAACTTTAACAATAAGAGAATAACATTTTCATCAAACTTTACTTTAGTCTCACATGACTAGTTTTGGATTAGTCAACAACCCTAACCTGAAATAATAATAACTATGTACCTGCAATGAATGAAGATATGAAAATAGTACACAATGTTCTTCAGTGTGTTTTATGCAATTCCTCCAGATGTCACTACTTGAAACCTCTCAGAAAAGGAGTTATAGAAAAAAATGACATACCTTGTTGAATTCTAGCTTATTCTAGAGAGCGAACTTGTAGAGCGTTACCCGCCTGGAATATTTGTTGTATGTATCTAAATTTTTTACAAAGAATACTAAATATTGTACTCTAACCAACACATCTGGTCTTACTTAATTTGGATCTTTTATGAATAAGTTATGACATTTTTACCCAAAACACTTGTTTTAGACTAGTTTTAGGACTAGCCACAAACCCTATTTTCCACGGAGTGTAGATCCAAATATACCACTACCCACATGCTGAATTTTGTACCACAACTACTTGGATATGTTTTCTCAATGGCCTATAAATTTCACGGTCTGAATCATTCTAGAAAAAAAGTTATTGTGAAAATGGTGAGAATCCTTGAATTTCGGCCTTCTTTACTTCATATTCTCTCTGAAATTCAGCTTAGATATCCTTTGGTTACCTCAGTCACCTGTAGATATTCAATATGCTCAAGTGTGATTAAAATGAGATAGCATTGCCACTTATTTATACTTTCATGTAGCTTCCTCAAGGGGTTACCTTTTAACCATCTTAACCCACTTTCCTTATTTTAGGGCTAAGCAGCTTCTAACCACTTGTACAATTAGTAATTTATCCATTAAAATTATTATTTAAATAATTTATTTTGTATCCACTTTGAATTATAGTAGACTCATCACTTCACTTTACCTCAAGAGGTTACCTTCTAACCATCTTAGACCACTTTCTTTATTTTAGGGCTAACCCACTTCTAACCACTTGTCAACATAGTAACTTCTCCATTAACTTTATTATTTAAATAATTTATTTTGTATTCACTTTGAATTATAATACAATCATCACTTCACTTTATTATTTACCTTCCAAAAATCTCTTAAATCACTTTGACTACTTTGACCTTTTGGGGCTTCTAGATGACTCGTGAGGGTTCTCCAACTTCACATGGCCATAACTCTCTAACCGTGAGGAGTTATGTAACGTTCCAGAAACCATTGGAAATGGAATGACATGGAATATCCATATAGAATAGTATTACTTACAAATATATCAAAACTCATACCATTATCCATCAAACAAACTTAAGTCCATTACCAAAACCTGGGTTCTCCAACTTCACATGGCCATAACTCTCTAACTGTGAGGAGTTATGTGACATTCCAAATACCACCGGAAATGGCATGACATGTAATACCAATATAGAATAGTATTACCTTAAAATATATTAAAACTCATAGCATTATACATCAAACAAACTTGGGTCCATTACCCAAACCTTTGTGCTACAGAAATTTGCTAACAGACTTTCTCCAAGGGTTGACATCAATCACTAAGGGTTGAAATCAATCTACAATATCACTCTCCAATGGTTGACATCAATGAAACCCAATAATTCATACCAACTGTCCATCAACCTAAGCCAACTATCTGACAATATCCCCCTTTGGCATTGATGGCAACACCAACATTGATGGAAACACTTAGTCAAGATAGCATTCATGCTTATACTTCTCATCAATGTTTCTATCTCTCCCCCTTTGACATCGATGGCCAAGTGTATCTTCCTTTGGGGTTGCTCCCCCTGACTGAACTCCCCTTGGGGCTGCTCCCCCTGTCTACATGCCTTTTATTTTTCTTTGTGTTTATAAGCCTATGATTACTCTCTCTCCCTTCATATGAATAATATCTCCCCTTTTGACAAAGGGTATCACTCTGAAGTCATATCGCTCATTCTTCCATTGTGAAAATCGCTCCCCTTGGAAACATGACTCTATGCTCTCTCTCCAAGAATTTACCATTGCGTCTGATAAATGTCTCTCCCTTTGTCATCAATGGAAAAGGTATCTTTCCATCCAGGGCTACCCCCCTAACAAAAATCTTCCTGAAACTGATCTCCCAACCTGAATTGTCTTATTTATGGTGCTTCCTCATGTACATCTAAGACATATAAGATAAGAATTCAAAAGAATTCATTTTGGAGTATAAATTACTCCTAGTCTCTGTCGAAGATACTCAAAGGCTTCCCATGGAAGCGGTTTTGTAAAGATGTCTTCCACTTGTTTTTTTGTGCCCACATATTCAACTATGATTTTATTCTCTACAACATGTTCCCGTAGAAAGTGATACTTGATTGGAATGTGCTTCGTCTTGGAGTGCATCACCGTGTTATTTGAGATACTGATGGCGCTTGTATTATCACAATAGATTGGAATGGGCTCATCATACTCAACCTATATATCTGACAGAGTTTGTTTCATCCATAGAACTTGTGTACAACATGTTTCTTCTGAAATATACTCTGCCTCGGCTATAGATAAGGATATTGTTGATTGTTTCTTTCTTAACCATGATACTAAACACTCACCCAAGTAGAATGCTGCTCCACTGGTGCTTTGTTAGTCATCAATGCAACCTGCCCAATCTGCATCTGCGTAGGAAATAAGTGATAGATCCTTTCCTTTTGGATACCATAATATAAACTCTTTTGTTTCTTTGAGATATCTAAAAATCCTCTTCACTACTAATACATGTGACTCCTTTGGTGTTGCTTGAAATCATGCCACCTGTCCAATTGCCTGCATTACATATATTATGGATGTTGTCACATATAGTAAGCTACCAATCATTGACCTGTATTTCCTCTGGTCTATAGACTTTGAATAATCATCTTTGCTCAACTTGCAACTAGTTTTCATAGGAGTGGTAACTGGTTTGCAACATTCCATTCCGAACCTCTTTAACATTTCTCTGATATACTTAGTTTGAGAAATAAAAATTCCTTGGTTTCTTTGACGTATCTGAATACCCAAAAAGAAGGATAGTTCTGCAAGTAATGACATTTCAAATTCATTATCCATATCCTTTGCAAATTTCTGGCTTAACCTGTCATTAGTACTTCCAAAACAATATCATCAACATAAATTTCAATTAATAAAATACTACCTTGAGTTATCTTGATGTAGAGGTTGTTGTTTGCACTTCCTTTTCATAGTTCGTAGGGAGTTTTGTCATTGTTGTTTCTAAGCATTACTCTATTTTGAATGTGAACTGTTGTAAGCACTGCATGTGTCCAAAAAAATATCTGTCAATTTGGAATCCATTAGCATTGTTCGAGCCATTTCCTGTGTAATTATCATTCATTATGATCATGTTCCTTTGTCTATGAACTACTCTCTAAACCAATCTACGAATCCATGCTCTCGTCCACTTTCATATATCTGTCCAAACTTGCTAAGTGTTCTTACGAATCCATCTCTTTCCATACTGTCCAAGACTCTACTTGCGCAACTGTCCATAATGCTGAACCATTTATCACTATACTATCATGAAGTCTTGATTAATCTATCAAATTGTACTTCTGCTAAATGGTTTCTCTGAATTTGTCTTCTCAAACCCTGCAACATGTTCAAAGGATGGTTCTTTGGTCTGTCACAGCTATCGCATAGACTCTCCCTGTCTAATATTCATATTACCTGGGAGTCTCTAAGTCGGATGGCTCAAAACAATTCTTTCTCTGATGTGTATTCATCATCATCTTCATTGGTATATTCATCATCATCTTCATTAGTAGATTCATTATCTCTCTAATCTCTGACTTCTTTCTTTCTGTCTTGTTGAGTGCTCAACACACCCTAAAAGTTCTATGACCACTTCCTTTTGGGTACTACCTAGTCTTCTACCTTCGATTGTTTTCACCGTGGTTTGAACCTGATAACCTTCTTATCTGATATGTTTCGTATCTGAGTTTCTCTTGAGCATATTAAGAACCATATTGAGAAACACCACGAATGATCAAGGAACCAGCAACCCAAATTTCTCCCAGCTTACTTGAGAAGTTCGACATTGGTGAAAGATTAAGGTAGCGAAAATTGTATGGGAATTCAAAGAAGCAGAGTGCTGAAATTCTTTGGCGTCGACCGATAAGAGTATCTCTTTTACGAATATAGCCTCCAAAAATATTTCGCCAAAGGCCGATTCTTTCGACTTCGGCAGAAAAGTGCAATTGTAAGCACCGCACATAGATAAAAGAAACATTGTCGACCGCCGAACTCCCGAAACAAGTTTGGTATCATTGAGAGGGAACTCATTAATTTCTCCAATGACTCTTGGTATTGACAGCTGTGACATCTATTATTTTCTCAAAAAAATCTCGGTACAAGTGAAATTCCAAGCATGAATTTTATCCACTAGCCGAATATCTTTCCATGATTAAATTTTTTTAATAACCAAAATCGATAATCCCACGGAGGTAGTAATTGATATCAAATTTTTACAAAGAAAAACATTAACAAACTCGTGATGTAATAACAATGATTCCAAAAGATCTAATATTTTTCGCAAAATATTTAAAGAAGAATACATGTTTGATTCATAGCATGATACTTTTAAACTTTTTCTTTATATACTATCAAAAACCTTTGCTAGGCTTGGTTTACATATGAATAGACAACCTAGAGGACTCGGCTAACCTGCCCGGTCACCGTGAGATTAAAAAATTTTACAAAGAAGAAAGACAATGAGGTGTTAAGCCAAACTTCCAGGAACACAGGGCAAGAACCCTCTAACTACGTATCTCCTATTCTTTGGTCCTCTCTCAGGTTGTCTTTCATGCTTTGTGGTTTCTTATGCTCTGTTGTCACCGCCATCCACTGCGCCTCACGTAACTCCATGATCGTGTCTTGTGCTTCCCGAAGTTGTCTCTGCAGCCAAACCGTGCTCCCCGTGCGACCTTGCGACAATGGTATCCTTTGGGTTCTTTCCGTCAACTGATGTTGCAGTTCCCTATTCTTTTGGTAAATCTCGGCTATTACAAATTGAGCCTTCTCTAGTTGCTGAGTGAATTTTTTTACGGAAGCACCCAGTTCTTCGGCCCTCGCCTTTCTTCTTATGCCTCCTTTGCCAACGGTCCCGACCAACTCCAAATGATCGGTAGGCATTACAGACTCCTCAAGGGTTGGACATGCACTCAGTTGGGATTTGGGGTGGTCCCCCTCTCCTTCCTGATTTTTCTTCTTAGGCATTCCTCTTCTCCATGGTTTTGGTCCCGGAGAAGGTGCAGTATCCAGCTTTTTTCTCCTGGATGTATCTGCAACCACCCCAAGCCTGTGTTTGGATGTTGATGCTACCTCTGGGCAGATAGTTGTACCTCTCTAAGCCCACAGGAAGGAGTCCCAGGGGCGCTGGGGATGAGACCTCGCACTCTGACTGCCTCGTGGACCTCGTCCCATGTTTGAAGGAGATCCCATAATCGCAAATCGTAAGAGACTCAAGGTGTCCACAGATGGAAAAGGATTACTCAACTGGACGTCACCAAGATGAACTTACCGAACCATATCCCCAGGGAATATGAGTTTGGCATATAAGAAGGATTACTCGAAAATCTCCTGGATTTATAGGGAAATCAAAGAGTGACACTAGGCTCACGAACATAATGCCCTCACCTCGCGACATGATGTTTGAAAAATTTTGGCACGCCGCAGCTAATCGACGGATGTGATCCAGAACATGAAAGCGTCGTCAATTGGGGTTGCAGGAAAGTGTGTAGTGCAATCCTTTCGATCCTTTTAAACTTTCGAACCTTCGTTATTTATAAATGACCCTTGGCAGGCTTGGTGGTATGAGTTTTGAAGGCATTTAACGACCTTCTCTGTATGATATCCGACCTCTCGGGAGAAAACACACGCATAATTCGCCCTCGACACCCTTTTTCCCAAAGGTCAAGTAATTACTATGATAATTATACATTCATGTCTATTGTACTTGATTATCCACACTACAACATGTTGAGGTGCTCATTAATACCAAAGAGGAGCGGCGGCTTCACAGGTCACTCAAAGGAAGCGTTTGGGATCATGTAAGTATTAAAAATGACTGAGACTAGCAAGTTGCACAGGTACGTGTTGATCTTTTGTTTATTTATGTCAGATCACGGGTTGCTTGATCACTAAACTACTTCTGTTTAATTGAAGGAATAACCTTCTCGATCATCAACTAGAATCTGTCCTGTGATCCCGCCGAAGAATTGAAAGAATCACCGAAGCGACGAAGTATGTCAAGCTCCCGATTTCGGCATCCTGATATTAATCAACCTAAGCGGAATGATCAAGTTGTGCGCCGAAAAAGATGCATCATGGGCCGAAGAATGTGCAAAGGTCACCGATGCAAAGCCCGAGCAAGTTCAACAGTTCGCAGGACATCCAATCAAAGCCAGAGCCATACTTCAGAAGTTGAACTCCAGCCTTGCAAAATATCGGGCGCACGCAGCAGACATCAGGGGAATCTATGTGGCTCCAATGGAATAATGCAGGTTTCCATGGGCCAACACCTGTGAAGAACTCTTTATCAGATGGTCTGATTATGAAAGGGTCCACCCTTTCAAGAAACAACTTGGGTGGACTGTTGAAAGACTATTAGATGATGATGCCACGTGGTGATTCTTGATTAGCTCAAATTGTATTTTACCGGTAATTATTGTTAAGACTTTATATTATAAATAGGAACATCGACCGATGGTCAAAGGGTCGATGGTTGTTATAAGAAATCTTTTATTTTGGTTTTTGATAATTATTTTGAGACTGCTATGAATTAAGAAGTCCTTCTGGACCAAAGATGAGCTATTTTCATCAGATGTATGTGATTGGAGTTGGAGAAGAATTACTTCCTTTCTGGTTCCATGAATGTTGCAGGAAATGAGTAAGAGAAATTAATTTTGTTGTCAAGTTATCTGGTACAATGTTTTGATGTTCCTTGCTTTAAATGATGAAAGTAAATCATTGTGCTTCTATGTGATGAATATCTTGGTAGATGAATTATTTTTCTTACCATGACATTGATTACAGTTCTGTTTCTTTCTCTATGCTAAGTAGTTTACCTCAGCTATAATATGAATGTCTCAATAGATGAATTATTTTTCTTACCTTGATCTTGATCATATATGCGTCTTATTTCTGTTAAGTAGTTTTCTCAGACAACAGTTGGATGCTCTTTTGGTTAAAGTATTATTACTAAGCCCTTTGGCATAGGATCACTGTCTGCATGTTCGAGTAGCAGGTTATCCCAAGCTCGAACCCTTCCCAATACTTAAAAATCTTGTCCTGTATTTTTCAAGTTGGTTTATACTGGCTTGCATCTCTTGTACCTGCCCCACCTAAGAGAAAATATAGAAAAAATGTCTTACCCCGAAGGAAGAGCATTCACCAGAAAACACAAAATCTCATCGATAATTTGGCCAGATTGTAAGATCTGGAGAACCATTCCACTCCAAACGTTGTAGAGTCTAATTGGGCCTTAGTGGCGGGTTTGGTTCCTGTTGTTGAATCAGGGGATTTAAGCCCCATCAACAGAATTGGCACTAGAAGGGGGGCATGAGAATGAATGGTTGAATATGTAAGTTATATGATATTTTGAACAACCTATAGATTTGTAACAACCCACATGCATGGCTAGTCATCCAACAGACAACCCACCTTTACCGAGTACTCCCAAAGTAGATAACTCACCCCACTCCGAGGAAGGATATATTCACCTTGAAATACCTTACGCCCTCCCTCACGATGAAGTGAATCAGTTTAGAAGGATTACCAGAGCCTACGCCTGACAAATCAACGCGTTTCCCTTCACCCCCATCCTCCCTCAAAGAAAACAACAAAGCAGACTAGTAGTCAGCACTCCCGATGAAGTTTTTGTACACTCCGTCGAAGACTTAATAGACTTCATGATCACCAAAATCCAAGAACCTCTTGACCTCATACTCAATATGTCAGTCGGCGACATCTTTGAACCTAACGATCTTTCAGAAGAGAAAGAGCCTGACTCTGACTCCGAAGATATGGAAGAGAACAACAGTTGAGAGGAGGAGAGAGAAGTTCCACTTCAAGAAAACCAACCTTGGTTGGCCAGGGATGCCATGGTCGTCCCTGGACGAGTACACAATCTCCCTCGGCACCCACAAAAGTTTCTCCCCAAGTATGATCCTGAAACCTTAGGATTTCTCAAAGATCATATCAAGAAGTTCATACTCGCAATCAGGCTTATGAACTTTCAACATGAAGACGTGGTATGCATAATTTTCCTCTACACATTTGAGAACTCGGCTTCCACTAGGTATTTTAACTTGCCAGTAGGATCCATAACCAGCTGGACTAGGTTCCAAAATGATTTCCTAGAAAAATTTGGTGAAGAAAATACCATGGGAGCCCTTATGGCCAAATTATTCATAGCCACCATGACCCCAAAGGAAAGGGTCAAAGATTTCAATCAAAGATTCATGACTATCCTAAACAAATTTCAGCCCATGGTGAAACCGGCTCAAGAGTTGCAAATCGAGGTCTATTCCAATGCGCTTCCGGCCTCTATTTCCATGTTTGTTAAAAGAGCCGCTAAGAAAACCCTCGCGGATAATTTAGAAGAGGCCAAGATGATAGAGTTCCATATGAAATGGTGTAAAGAAGGCCAGGCATCTATACAAGAAAATAAAGCCATCCCCCTCCCAGGAGAGGACTCCTCTTGACTAGACCGTTGGGGAAGTCGGCTGGAACAACTCTCGATAAGGGTAATGGAGATATAGAAGACCTGCAACGCATGGCCAAGAAACTATCAAATGAGATTATAGATATGAAAAGAAATGCGGGTGAGAGAAACCAAGGCCAAAGACCCTATAAGCCTTTCTTTAAAAGAAACCAGCCTTTCAAAGCAATTGAACCTCCCCCGGCCAACCTAAACATTGACTTAGGGAATGTCACGTCTAATTATTTCTGTACATACCACCAAGAGAACCACTTAGAAATGGAATGTCCTCAGTGGGTCCATGCCATGAATTTAATGTCCAATCATTTTCTGGGTGAATTCTCTTTGACTGAACCATCCAGTAGTTCGGCCTTTTACATTGTCGATCAGGAAGAGGCTGACCCACCACAAGACACGGCCACGCTGATATGGGATCCCGACGTGATCGCATCTTCGGGTGATCTGTTTAAACCTCAGGCACCACCCGCAAAGATATCAATGGTATAGACACGTAGTAAGGGTCAACCTGACCCAAAAGATATCGATGCCACCCATGCCTCACAAAGTAAATTAACTCCCGATCGCCCGAGAATGCCTTTTTCTCTTGGTAAAAATCCTATAAGTATCCATACTCATGATTCTCCTAAATTAGATTACAATGTAGTAGAATATTTGAAGAAGCTGAAAGCTAATGTATCAATTACGGACATATGTAGAATCCCTTAGCAGAAATACCTTCTGTTGCAAGCTCTAAGTTTGGTAGAAAACCCGACCACCGACGATGGTCAGGAGAAGAATCTGCCCCCTATGGATTTGGCAAGAAAACCAACGATAAACACCTACTTAAAAGGCAGGAAGGAGAGGCCTTTTGTACCACCTTTCCTTTTAACGTTCGAAGTCTTCAACAAGAATCTCCACAACTGTCTGGTAGACTCAGGGGCATCTTCTAATGTCATGCCCTTGGCCGTTTGTAAAAAATTAGGTGTTGTCCCTCTAAAAAGTGATAAGCATGTCATACAACTGGACAGGACCCAGGTCAAATTCAAGGGGGAACTCAAAGATGTGATGATCAGGGTAGCCACTCATCCTAATTTCATGCAGGTGATTGACATCATTGTGGTGGATATCCCTAAGTCATATGGGCTATTATTGAGTCACGATTGGTCAGAAAAACTAAACAAATACTTCAGCACAGACTGGGCACACCTTTGGATACCGCTGAAGGGATACAAGAACATGCTTAGAATCGATATGGAAAGATATATGAAACATATGGTCACTGACCTAGAAACCCCGAATGAACCAACCTCTACCAATTTTCCCATACTATGGAATTATTCTTGTGATTCTCACTTTGGAAATTTTTCTCTTCTCCTGTCCAAGGTTTCACTTACCCAAAGCTCTGAAATGATCTTTCAAGAAGAATTCTTGATGCCAATGGAAGATTCTCCCTTTTGTCAAGACCTAGTGTTAGGTCTTCCGGAAGAAAAGATCGAAGAGAGGAACACTGATTGGAATGAAAATCATCGCTTGCAAATTTGGACCCTTTATTTTGATGGATCCAAGTCACAAGAGGGTTCAGGACTAGGGTGCATCCTCATCGATCAAAAGGGTAAACACCATTTCTTGTCTTATAGAATATAATTTGAGTGCACCAACCACATTGTCAAGTATGGAGCCCTAGTACAAGGGTTAAAGAAAGCCATAGATCTTAATGTTAAGGAATTAAAGGTGTTCGGAGACTTGGAAATCATTATTAAACAAGTAAGAAACACTATACACTGCAACTCCCCTCATCTTAAGAAATACCAGCAGGAGGTGCAGAGGTTGATAGAACACTTTGAAGCTTTCAATATCATTGTGATCCCCAGAGTGAATAACATCCTTGTTGACTCCTTAACCACCGCTACTTCAATACTCTCACCTTTAGAAGATTACGAAGCCTCTTGATTCACTATAGAGTTTCTCAACAAGCCATCAGTACCTAATAATATCTCTAATTGGAAAGTCTTTGAGGGGGACGAACATATCATAAGCTTCTTGACTAATCAAGACAACTTCAAAGACCTCGCTATTGACGATGAATAGTTCCAAGAGAAACTAATGGAAACCAGTCCTCGGGAGGGTCAACATGTGGATAAACCAAAGGCTCACACAATTCCAAAAGGGATAGAAAATCTAGAGAATTTGTTTGATCTAAAGGAATGATTCAAAGGACCTAAAAACGCAAAGATTGGTAGCACCTGCCCCCTCCATGAAAATATAAATCTTGGAACCCTAGACAACCCAAAGTATGTAAATCTTGACAAAACAATATCTAAAGAGGAGAGTAAAGCCTACCTCAAATTATTCAAACAATACCAGGATGTGTTCTCCTAGTCCTATAAAGATTTGAAAACATATGATACCCGTATCATTCAACACACCATCCCGTTGAAACCTGAAGTCAAACCTTTTCAACAAAATCTCCAAAATTACCACCCATCCTTGGAACCCCTAATGTATCAAAAGTTAAGGAAGATTTTAGATGCGAAGATAATTTTCCAAGTTAGACATTTCGCCTGGGTAGCGAACCTTGTTCCAGTATGAAAAACGTCAGGAGAAATCCGATTATGTGTAGACTTTCAGAATCTCAATAGAGCTTCAGAAAAGGACAATTATCCCATCCCACCAATGGAGAAACTCCTACAGACCATTTCGGGCTCAAAAATTTTCTCCCTTCTAGATGATTTCTCGGGATACAACCAAGTGTTGGTTTAGGAGGAAGACCGATTAAAAACTACCTTCTGGACCAAATGGGGAAACTTCGCTTATAAACACATGCCTTTCGGCTTGATTAATGCAGGAGAGAACTTTTAAAGGGAAATGGACATGGTGTTTTAGGGACTTATAGGTAAGTGTGTGGTAGTGTTTTTAGATGACGTAACGGTGTATTCGAAGAATAGGGAGGAACACATCCAACACTTAACTCAGATTTTTGAGAGATGCCGAAAATACAGGATATCATTCAATCCTAAGAAAACTATATTCGGTGTTGAAGAAGGTAAGTTGTTAGGTCATATTATATCTCAAGAAGGAATTCACATAGACCCTGAAAGGATTAAATCCATAGCGCAAATCTGGCTACCCCATAACAAGAAGGCTATGCAGTCTTTTTTTGGGAAAAATAATTTTGTAAGGAAATTCACCCTTGGCTTCGCCGAAATCATCAAACCCTTACAAAAATGGATTCACAAAGATTCTGAGTTTAAGTGGGATGATGAACGAAAGGACTCTTTCAACAATATCAAAGCTGCCATATCCCGAGCCCCGGTATTGCTAAGTCTCTATTTCAATAGAGACTTTAACGTTTATACTTTCGCCTCTAACCAATCGCTAGCATCGGTTTTGACTTAGAAGGACAACGACAACAATGAATCCCTGGTGTCATTCATGAACACAAACCTTCAAGGAGCTGAGATGAATTACCCCACCATAGACAAGCAGGCCTACGTGGTCTATAAAGTAGTAAAGCATTTTAGGTCGTACATCCTCAAGAATTACACTAAGGTGATTGTGCCACACCCCGCAATCCGATCCTTGTTTACCCAACAAGAAATGGGAGAAAGAAGAGGGAAATGGATGGCGGTAGTCCAGGAATTTGATCTAGATATAAAACCCACCAAGTTAGTAAAAGGAAAAGGTTTGTGCAAGCTCATAGTCGAAGCTCAAGTTCAAGCAAACCAAGATCCAGGGTGGGATAATGAAATAACACTATGGTGTGGTGAAGCAACATACATTTCGTCGGGACCAGACTCCTGGTACAAGGATTTGGCTCATCTATTACATCATGGGACTTGTCCCGAAAACCTCAACCCTAGAGAAAGGAGAGCCCTCCGATTAAAATCCGCACAATATTACCTCATAAATTCGGTACTCTTCTAGATCAACTATAACGGGGTATTACTGAGATGTCTCAAACGCGAAGACACCGATAAAGTGCTGAAAGAACTCCACGATGGCCCCACCGGGGGACATTTTGCAGGGAACACCACCGCTCATAAGTTTTTGAGAGCTAGCTATTATCGGCCCACTTTGTTCAAAGATGCTCATGCTTATGCTAGGAATTGTAAGACTTGTCAAATAAGTGTTGGCAAGGAGAGAAGGGCAACAATACCACTTTAGCCTATAACCATCTCTAGACCGTTTGAGCAGTGGGGGCTGGATATCATAGGATAAATTATGCCCAATTCTTCAAAATTGCACAAGTATATTCTTACTGCCACCGACTATTTCACATAGTGGGTAGAGGCCATTCCTCTGACCCATGTAAATTAGAAAATAGTCATCCAATTTATAGAATGACAACTAATTACAAGGTTTGGCATTTCTTCTGTTCTGGTCTTTGATAATGAAACCTACTTCTCATCTACCCTATTGACAGAGTTTTCTCTGGACAAAGGAATCATAATCAAGTACTCTGCAAATTATTACCCTCGGGGAAATGGTGTGGTGGAGTCAACCAATAAGAATCTGGTGAGGATACTAAAGAAGACAGTTGCAGATAACCATAGAAATTGGCATAATCAACTCCATAATTCCCTATGGGCTGATAGGGTCACACCCAAAGAGGCTATAGGGAATTCCCTGTACTTCCTGGTCTACAGACAAGAAGCCATTCTCCTGGATGGGATTTATCTTCCATCTATCCAATTGTCCCAAGATTCTAACGATGATAAATCCTTGACCATGAAACAAAGAATCAACACTTTGCTCATGCTGGACGAAGAGATGGAAAGGGATAAGTTTAAATTTGTATCTCATCAGCAGATAGTGAAAATATGGTTCGATAAGCGTAAGGCTAAAGAAAAGAATTTTGAAGTAGGAGACTTAGTTCTAAAGTGGGATAAGGTAAATGAACCCAAAGGGAAGCATTCCAAGTTTCAAAGCCTATGGCTTGGGCCTTTTCAGGTGGCTGAGAATATCGGGGTAGGTACTTATCATTTGCGAAATCTAAGAGGGGAACGTGACGCTCTCTCGGTAAACGGCCAAGCCCTAAAGCAGTACTTCCAATAATAACAA
>SNQJ01S0028593.1:125618-158063 GCA_010110895.2 Picea sitchensis | reverse complement strand
ATAGAATAGTATTACTTACAAATATATCAAAACTCATACAGTTATCCATCAAACAAACTTGGGTCCATTACCCAAACCTGGGTTCTCCAACTTCACATGGCCATAACTCTCTAACCGTGAAGAGTTATGTGACGTTCCAAATACCATTGGAAATGGCACGACATGTAATACCAATATAGAATAGTATTACCTTAAAATATATTAAAACTCATACCATCATACATCAAACAAACTTGGGTCCATTACCCAAACCTTTGTGCTACAGAAATTTTCTAACAGACTTTCTCCAAGGGATGACATCAATCACTAAGGGTTGAAATCAATCTACAATATCACTCTCTAATGGTTGAAATCAATGAAACCCAATAATTCATACCAACTGTCCATCAACCTAAGCCAACTATCTGACAATCTCCCCCTTTGGCATTGATGGAAACACCAGCATTGATGGAAACACTTAGTCAAGATAACATTCATGCTTATACTCCTCATCAATGTTTATATCTCTCCCCCTTTGACATCGATGGAAAAGTGTATCTTCCTTTGAGGTTTCTCCCCCTAACTGAACTCCCCTTGGGGCTGCTCCCCCTGTCTACATGCATTTTATTTTTCTTTGTGTTTATAAGCCTATGATTACTCTCTCTCCCTTCATATGAATAATGTCTCCACTTTTGACAAAGGGTATCACTCTGAATTCATATCGCTCATTCTTCCCTTGTGAAAATCACTCCCCTTGGAAACATGACTCTATGCTCTCTCTCCAAGAATTTACCATTGCATCTGATAAATATCTCTCCCTTTGTCATCAATGGCAAAGGTATTTTTCCATCCGGGGCTGCCCCCCCAACATAAATCTTCCTAAAACTGATATCCCAACCTGAATTGTCTTATTTATGGTGCTTCCTCATGTACATCTAAGACATATAAGATAAGCATTCAAAAGAATTCATTTTGGAGTAGAAATTACTCCTAGCCTCTCTCGAAGATACTCAAAGGCTTCTCATGGAAGCGGTTTTGTAAAGATGTCTTCCACTTGTTTTTTTGTGCTCACATATTCAACTATGATTTTATTCTCTACAACATGTTCCCGTAGAAAGTGATACTTGATTGGAATGTGCTTCGTCTTGGAGTGCATCACTGGGTTATTTGAGATACTGATGGCACTTGTATTATCACAATAGATTGGAATGGGCTCATCATACTCAACCTATATATCTGTCAGAGTTTGTTTCATCCATAGAACTTGTGTACAACATGTTTCTTCTGAAATATACTCTGCCTTGGCTATAGATAAGGATATTGCTAATTGTTTCTTGCTTAACCATGATACTAAACACTCACCCAAGTAGAACGCTGCTCCACTGGTGCTTCGTCAGTCATCAATGCAACCTGCCCAATCTGCATCTGTGTAGGAAATAAGTGATAGATCCTTTCCTTTTGGATACCATAATCCAAACTCTTTTGTTTCTTTGAGATATCTGAAAATCCTCTTCACTACTAATACATGTGACTCCTTTGGTGCTGCTTGAAATCGTGCCACTTGTCCAATTGTTTGCATTACATCTAGTCTGGATGTTGTCACATATAGTAAGCTACCAATCATTGACCTGTATTTCCTCTGGTCTATAGACTTTGAATAATCATCTTTTCTCAACTTGCAACTGGTTTTCATAGGAGTGGTAACTGGTTTGCAACATTCCATTCCGAACCTCTTTAACATTTCTCTAATATACTTAGTTTGAGAAATAAAAATTCCTTGGTTTCTTTGATGTATCCAAATACCCAAAAAGAAGGATAGTTCTGCAAGTAATGACATTTCAAATTCATTATCCATATCCTTTGCAAATTTCTAGCTTAACCTGTCATTAGTACTTCCAAAACAATATCATCAACATAAATTTCAATTAATAAAATACTACCTTGAGTTATCTTGATGTAGAGGTTGTTGTTTGCACTTCCTTTCCATAGTTTGTAGGGAGTTTTGTCATTGTTGTTTATGAGCATTAATCTATTTTGAATGTGAACTGTTGTAAGCACTGCATGTGTCCAAAAAAATATCTGTCAATTTGGAATCCATTAGCATTGTTCGAGCCATTTCCTATGTAATTATCATTCATTATGATCATGTTCCTTTATCTATGAACCACTCTCTAAACCAATCTATGAATCCATTCTCTCGTCCATTGTCATATATTTGTCCAAACCTACTAAGTGTTCTTACGAATCCATCTCTTTCCATACTGTCCAAGACTCTACTTGCACAACTGTCCATAATGCGGACCCATTTATCACTATACTATCATGAAGTCTTGATTAATCTATCAAACTGTACTTCTGCTAAATGATTTCTCTGAATCTGTCTTCTCAAACCCTACAACATGTTCAAAGGATGGTTCTTTGGTCTGTCACAACTATCGCATAGACTCTCCCTGTCTAATATTCATATTACCTGGGAGTCTCTAAGTCGGATGGCTCAAAACAATTATTTCTTTGATGTTTATTCATCATCATCTTCATTGGTAGATTCATCATCATCTTCATTGGTAGATTCATTATCTCTCTGAGCTCTGACTTCTTTCTTTATCTCTTGTTGAGTGCTCAACACACCCTAAAAGTTTTGTGACCACTTCCTTTTGAGTACCACCTTGTCTTCTACCTTCGATTGTTTTCACCGTGGTTTGAACTTGATAACCTTCTTATCTGATATGTTTCATATCTGAGTTTCTCTTGAGCATATTAAGAACCATATTGAGAAACACCATGACTGATCAAGGAACCAGCGACCTAAATTTCTCCCATCTTACTTGAGAAGTTCGGCATTGGTGAAAGATTAAGGTAGAGAAAATTGTATGGGAAGTCAAAGAAGCAAAGTTTCAACATTCTTCGATGTCGGTTGATAAGAGTATCTCTTTTACGAATATAGCCTCTGAAAATATTTCTCCGAAGGCCGATTCTTTTGACTTCGGTAGAAAAGTGTGATTGTAAGAACCACACATAGATAAAAGAAACACTGTTGACCACCAAACTCCTGAAACAAGCTTGGTATCATTGAGAGGGAACTAATTAATTTCTCCAACGACTCTCGGTATCAACAGCTGTGACATCTATTATTTTCTCAAAAAACTCTCAGTACAAGTGAAATTCCAAGCATGAATTTTATCCACTAGCCGAGTATCTTTCCATGATTAAATTTTTTTAATAACCAAAATCGATAATCCCATGGAGGTAGTAATTGATATCAAATTTTTACAAAGAAAAACATTAACAAACTCGTGACATAATAACAATGATTCCAAAAGATCTAATATTTTATGCAAAATATTTAAAGAAGAATACATGTTTGATTCATAGCATGATACTTTTAAACTTTTTTCTTTATATACAATCAAAAACCTCCACTAGTATTGGTTTACATACGAATAGACAACCCCGAGGACTCGGCTAACCTACCCGGTCACCATGAGATTAAAAAAAATTACAAAGAAGAAAGACAAAGAGGTGTTAAGCCAAACTTCCAGGAACACAGGGTGAGAACCGGCTAACTACGTATCTCCTATTCTTTGGTCCTCTCTCAGGTTGTCTTTCGCACTTTGTGGTGTCTTATGCTCCATTGTCGCCGCCATCCGCTACGCCTCACGTAACTCCACGATCATGTCTTGTGCTTCCCAAAGTTGTCTCTGCATCCAAACGGTGCTCCCCGCGCGACCTTGCGATAGTGGTATCCTCTGGGTTCTTTCCACCAACTGACATCGTAGTTCCCTGTTCTCTTGGTAAATCTTGGCTATTACAAATTGAGCCTGCTTTAGTTGCTAAGCGGAATTTTCGATGGAAGCACCCGGCTCTTCGGCCCTACCTTTTATTCTTTTGCCTCCTTTTCCAGTGGTCCCGACCAACTCCGAACGATCGGTAGGCATTACAGACTCCTTGAGGGTTGGACATGCACTCAGTTCGGACTTGGGGCGGTCCCCCTCTCCTTCCTGATTTTTCTTCTTAGGCCTTCCTCTTCTCTGTAGTTTCAGTCCCAGAGAAGGCGCAATCTCCATATTTTTTCTCTCAGACGTATCTGCAACCACCCCAAGCCCGTGTTTGGATGTTGATGCTACCTCCGGGCAGATAATTGTACATCTCTAAGCCCACAGGAAGGAGTCCCAGGTGCGTTGGGGATGAGACCTCGGACTCCGATTGCCTCATGGACCTCGTCCCGTGTTTGAAGGAGATCCCATAATCACAAATCATAAGAGACTCAAGGTGTCCACAGATGGAAAAGGATTACTCAACTGGACGTCGCCAAGATGAACATATCAAACTAGATCCCCAGGGAATATGAGCTTGGCATATAAGAAGGATTGCTCGAAAATCTCCTAGATTTATAGGGAAATCAAAGAGCAACACTAGGCTCACCAACACAATTCCCTCACCTCGCGACATGATGTTTCAAAATTTTTGGCATGTTGCAACTAATTGACAGATGCAATCCAGAACATGAAAGCGTCGTTGATTGGGGTTGCAGGAAAGCGTGCAGTGTGATCCTTTCGATCCTTTTGAACCTCTAAACCTTAGTTATTTATAAATGACTCTTTGCAAGCTTGGTGGTATGAGTTCTGAAGGCATTGAACGACCTTCTTTGTACGATATCCGACCTCTCGGGAGAAAACACATGCATAATTCGCCCTCGACGCCCTTTTTCCCAAAGGCCATGTAATTACTGTGATAATTATACATTCATGTCTATTGTACTTGATTAGCCACACTATATCATGTTGAGGTGCTCATTAATACCAAAGAGTAGTGGCGGCTTCACAAGTCACTTGAAGGAAGCGTTTGGGATCACGTAAGTATTAAAAATGACCGAGACTAGAAAGTTGCACATGTACGTGTTGATCTTTTGTTTATTTATGTCAGATCATGGGTTGCATGATCACTAAACTACTTCTGTTTAATTGCAGGAATAACCTTCTCGATCATCAACTAGAGTCTGTCCTGTGATCCCACCGAATAATTGAAAGAATCACTGAAGTGATGAAGTATGTCAAGCTCCCGATTTCGACATCCCAATATTAATCGACCTAAGCGGAATGATCAAGCTGTGCACCGAAAAAGATGTGTCATGGGTCGAAGAATGTGCAAAGGTCACCGATGAAAATCCCAAGCAAGTAAAATAGTTCACAGGACATCCAATCAAAGCCAAAACCATACTTCAGAAGTTGAATTTCAGCCTCGCAAAATATCAGGCGCACGCAGTAGACATCACGGGAATCTTTGCGGCTCTAATGGAATAACACATGTTTCCATGGGCCAACACCTATGAAGAACTCTTTATCATATGGTCTGATTATGAAAGAGTCCACCCTTTCAAGAAACAACTCGGGTGGACTGTTGAAAGACTGTTAGATGATGACGCCACGTGGAGATTCTTGATTATCTCAAATTGTATTTTACCGGTAATTATTGTTAAGACTTTATATTATAAATAGGAACATCAACCGATGGTCAAAGGGTCAATGGTTGTTGTAAGAACTCTTTTCTTTTGGTTGTTGATAATTATTTTGAGACTGCTACGAATTAAGAAGTCCTTCTGGACCAAAGACAAACTATTTTTATCAGATGTATGTGATTGGAGTTGGAGAAGAATTACTTCCTTTCCTGTTCCATGAATGTTGCAGTAAATGAGTAAGAGAAATTAATTTTGTTGTCAAGTTATTTGGTACAATGTTTTGATGTTCCTTGCTTTAAATGATGAAAGTAAATCAGTGTGCTTCTATGTGATGAATGTCTTGGTAGATGAATTATTTTTCTTACCATGACATTGATTACAGTTATGTTTCTTTCTCTATGCTAAGTAGTTTACCTCAGCTATGTTATGAATGTATCCGTAGATGAATTATTTTTCTTACCCTGATCTTGATCATATATGTGTCTTCTTTCTATTAATTAGTTTTCTTAGACAACAGTTGGATGCTCTTTTGGTTAAAGTATTATTACTAAGCCCTTTGGCATAGGATCATTGTCTGCATGTTCGAGTAGCGAGTTATCCCAAGCTCGACCCCTTCCCAATACTTAAAACTCTATTCCTATATTTTTCAAGTTGGTTTATACTGGCTTGCATCTCTTGTACCTACCCCACCTAAGAGAAAATATAGAAAAAAATGTCTTACCCCGAAGGAAGAGCATTCACCAGAAAACAAAAAAGCTCATCGATAATTTGGCCAGATTGTAAGATCTGGAGAACCATTCCACTCCAAACTTTGCAGAGTCTAATTGGGCCTCGGTGGCGGGTTTGGTTCCTGCTGTTGAATCAGGGGATTTAAGCCCCATCAACAGAATTGGCGCTAGAAGGAGGGCATGAGAATGAATGGTTGAATATGTAAGTTATATGATATTTTGAACAACGTATAGATTTGTAACGACCCACATGCATGGCTAGTCATCCAACAGACAACCCACCTTTACCGAGTACTCCCGAAGCGGATAACTCACCCCACTCCGAGGAAGGATAAATTCACCCTGAAATACCTTACGTCGTCCCTCACAACGAAGTGAATCATTTTAGAAGGATTTCCAGAGCCTACGCCCAACAAATCAGCACATTTCCTTTCACCCCCATCCTCCCTTGAAGAAAACAACAAAGCAGACTAATAGTCAGCACTCCCAATGAAGGTTTTGTACACTTCATCGAACACTTAATAGACTTCACGATAACCAACATCCAAGAACCTCTTTACCTCATACTCGAGATGTCAGTTGACGACATCTCTGAACCTAACGATCTTTCAGAAGAGGAAGAGCCTAACTCTGACTCCGAAGATATGGAAGAGAACAATGGTCGAGAGGAGGAGAGGGAAGTTCCACTTCAAGACAACCAACCTTGGTTGGTCGGGGACACCATGGTCCTCCCTAGACGAGTACACAATCTTCCTCGGCACCCACAAAAGTTTCTCCCCAAGTATGATCCTAAAACCTCAGGATTTCTCGAAGATCATATCAAGAAGTTCATACTCGCGATCAGGCTTATGAACGTTCAACACGAAGACGTGGTATGCAGACTTTTCCCATACACATTTGAGAACTCGGCTTCCACTTGGTATTTTAACTTGCTAGTAGGATCCATAACCAGCTGGACTAAGTTACAAAATGATTTCCCAGACAAATTTGTTGAAGAAACTACCACGGGAGCCCTTATGGCCAAATTATTCACAGCCACCATGACCCCAAAGGAAAGGGTCAAATATTTCAATCAAAGATTCACAACTATCCTAAACAAATTTCAGCCCGCAGCGAAACTGGCTCAAGAGTAGCAAATCGAGGTCTATGCCAACGTGCTTTCGGCCTCTATTTCCATGTTCGTTAAAAGAGTCGCTAATCAAACCCTCGCGGAGAATTTCGAAGAGGCCAAGATGATAGAGTTCCATATGAAACAGTGTAAAGAAGGTCAGGCATCTCTAGTGAGAAAAGAAAGCCATCCCCCTCCCAGAAGAGGACTCCACTTGACTAGACTGTTGAAGAAGCCGGCTAGACCAACTCTCGATAAGGGTAATGGAGATATAGAATACCTACAACGCATGGTCAAGAAGCTATCAAATGATATTATAGATATGAAAAGAAATGTGGGTGAGGGAAACCAAGGCCAAAGACCCTATAAGCCTTTCTTTAAAAGAAACCAACCTTTCAAAGCAATTGAACCTCCCCTGGCCAACCTAAACATTGACTTAGGGAATGTCACGTCTGATTATTTATGTACATACCACCAAGAGAACCACTCAGAAAGGGAATTTCCTCAGTGGGTCCACGCTATGAATTTAATGGCCAATCGTTTTCTGGGTGAAGTCTCTCTGACCGAACCATCCAATAGTTCAACCTTTAACATTGTCGATCAGGAAGAGGTTGAACCACCACAGGACATGACCATGCTTATATGGGATCTCGACGTGATCACGTCTTCAGATGATCTGTTTAAACCTCAAGCACCACCTGCAGAGATATCAATGGTATAGACACGTAGTAAGGGTCAACTTGCCCCAAAAGATATCGATGCCACCCATGCCTCACAAAGTAAATTAACTCTCAATCGCCTGAGAATGCCTTTCGCTCCTGCTAAAAAGCCTATAAGTATCCATACTCATGATTCTCCTAAATTATATTACAATGTAGTAGAAGATTTGAAGAAGATGAAAGCTAATGTATCGTTTATGGACATATGTAGAATCCCTCAACAGAAAGACCTTCTGTTGCAAGCTCTAAGTTCGGTAGAAAACCCGACCACCAACGATGGTCAGGAGAAGAATATGCCCCCTACGGATTTGGCAAGCAAACCAACGATAAACACCTACTTAGAAAGAAGGAAGGAGAGGCCTTTTGTACCACCTTTCCTTTTAACATTCGAAGTCTTCAACATGAATCTCCACAACTATCTAGTAGACTCAGGGGCATCTTCCAATGTCATGCCCTTGGCCATTTGTAACAAATTAGGTGTTGTCCCTGTAAAAAGTGATAAGCATGTCATATAACTGGACAGGACCCAGGTCAAAGTCACGGGGGAACTCAAAGATGCGATGATCAGGGTAGCCAGTCATCCTAATTTCGTGCAAGTGATTGACATCATTGTGGTGGATATCCCTGAGGCATATGGACTATTATTGAGCCGCGATTGGTCAGAAAAACTAAACAGATAATTCATTACAGACTGGGCACACCTTTGGCTACCGTTGAAGGGATACAAGAACATGATTAGAATCGATAGGGAAAGATATCTGAAACATATGGTCACTGACCTGGAAACCCCGAATGAACCAGCCTCTACCGATTTTCCCATACTAGGGAATTATTCTTGTGATTCTCACTTTGGAAATTTTTCTCCTCTCTTGTCCGAGGTTTCACTTACCCAAAGCTCTGAGATGATATTTCAAGAAGAATTCCTGATGCCAATGGAAGATTCTCCCTTTTGTCAATACCTAGTGTTAGGTCTTCCGGAAGAAAATATCGAAGAGAGGAACACTGATTGGAATGAAAATCATTGCTTGCAAATTTGGACCCTTTATTTTGATGGATCCAAGTCACAAGAGGGTTTGGGAGCAGGGTGCATCCTCATCGATCAAAAGGGTAAACACCATTTCTTGTCTTGTAGACTATAATTCGAGTGCACCAACAACATTGTCGAGTATGGAGCCCTGGTACAAGGGTTAAAGAAAACCATAGATCTTAATGTTAAGGAATTAAAGTTGTTCAAAGACTTGAAATCATTATTAAACAAGTAAGAAACACTATACACTGCAACTCCCCTCATCTTAAGAAATACCAGCAGGAGGTGTAGAGGTCGATAGAACACTTTGAAGCTTTCAATATCACTATGATCCCCAGAGTGAAGAACATCCTTGTTGACTCCTTAACCACCGCAGCTTCAAGACTCTCGCCTTTAGAATATTACAAAGCCTCTCGATTCACTGTAGAGTTTCTCAACAAGCCATCGGTACCTAATAGTATCTCTAATTGGAAAGTCTTTGAGGGGGACGAACAGATCATAAGCTTCTTGACTAATCAAGACAACTTCAAAGACCTTGCTATTGAAGATGAAGAGTTCCAAGAGAAACTAACGGAAACTAGTCCTCGGGAGGGTCAACATGTGGATAAACCAAAGGCTCACACAATTCCAAAAGGGATAGAAAATCTAGAGAATTTGTTTGATCTAAAGGAATGATTCAAAGGACCTAAAAACACAAATATTGGTAGCACCTGCCCCCTCCACGAAACTATAAATCTTAGAACCCCAGACAACCCAAAGTATGTAAATCTCGGAAAAACGATTAGTAAAGAGGAGAGGAAATCCTACCTCAAATTATTCAAACAATACCAGGATGTGTTCTCCTGGTCCTATAAAGATTTGAAAACGTATGATACCCGTATCATTCAACACACCATCCCGTTGAAACCTGAAGTCAAACCTTTTCAACAGAAGCTCCAAAAGTACCACCCATCCTTGGAATCCCTAATGTATCAAGAGTTAAGGAAGATTTTAGATGCAAAGATAATTTTGCAAGTTAGACATTTCACCTGGGTAGCGAACCTTGTTCTAGTAAGAAAAACGTCAGGAGAAATCCAATTATGTGTAGACTTTCAGAATCTCAACATAGCTTCAGAAAAGGACAATTATCCCATCTCGCCGATGGAGCAACTCCTATAGACCGTGTCGGGCTCGAAAATTTTCTCCCTTCTAGATGATTTCTCAGGATACAACCAAGTGTTGGTTTAAGAGGAAGACCGATTAAAAACTACCTTCCGGACCAAATGGGGAAACTTCACTTATAAACACATGCCTTTTGAATTGATTAATGCAGGAGCGAACTTTCAAAGGGAAATGGACGTGGTCTTTTAGGGACTTATAGGTAAGTGCATGGTAGTGTTTTTAGATGACGTAATGGTGTATTCGAAGAATAGGGAGGAATACATCCAACACTTAACTCAGATTTTTGAAAGATGCCGAAAATATGGTATATCACTCAATCCTAAGAAAACTATCTTTGGTGTTGAACAAGGTAAGTTGTTAAGTCATATTATATCTCAAACGGGAATTCACATAGAACCTGAAAGGATTAAATCCATAGCTCAACTCCATCTACCCCATAACAAGAAGGTTATGCAGTCTTTTTTCGGGAAAATTAATTTTGTAAGAAAATTCACCCCCAACTTCACCGAAATCATCAAACCCTTACAAAAACGAATTCGCAAAGATTCTGAGTTTAAGTGGGATGATGAACAAAAATACTCTTTCAACAATATCAAAGATGCCATATCCCAGGCCCCGGTATTGTGAAGTCTCGATTTCAATAGAGACTTTAACCTTTATACTTTCGCCTCTAACCAATCTCTAGCTTCGGTTTTGACTCAGAAGGATGACGAAAACAATGAAGCCCTGGTGTCATTAATGAGCACCAACCTTCAAAGAGCTGAGATTAATTACCCCACCATAGACAAGCAGGCCTACGTGGTCTATAAAGTAGTAAAGCATTTTAGGTCGTACATCCTCAAGAATTACACTAAGGTGATTGTGCCACACCCTGCAGTCCGATCCTTGTTTACCCAATAAGAAATGGGATAAAGAAGAGGGAACTAGATGGAGGTAGTCAAGGAATTTGATCTAGATATAAAACCCGCCAAGTTAGTAAAAGGAAAAGGTTTGTGCAAGCTCATAGCCGAAGCTCAAGATCAAGCAAACCAAGATCCAGGGTGGGATAATGAAATAACACTATGGTGTCGTGAAGCAGCATACATTTCGTCGAGACCAGACTCCTGGTACAAGAATTTGGCTCATCTATTACATCACGGGACTTGTCCTGAAAATGTCAACCCCAAATAAAGGAGAGCCCTCTGATTAAAATCCGCACGATATCGCCTCATAAATTCGGTACTCTTCTGGATCAACTATGACGGGGTGTTACTGAGATGTCTCGAACGCGAAGACATCGATAAAGTGTTGAAAGAACTCCACGATAGCCCCGTTGGGGGACATTTTTCATGGAACACCACCACTCATAAGGTTTTGAGAGATGGCTCAGCCCACTTTGTTCAAAGACGCTCATGCTTACACCAGGAATTATAAGACTTGTCAAATAAGTGATGGCAAGGAGAGAAGGGCAACAATACCACTTCAAACTGTAACCATCTCTAGACCGTTTGAGCAGTGGGGGATGGATATCATAGGATAAATTATGCCCAATTCTTCGAAATTGCACAAGTATATTCTTACTGCCACCGACTATTTCACAAAGTGGGTAGAGGTCATCCCTCTGACCCATGTAAATGAGAAAATAGTCATCCAATTTATAGAATGACAACTAATTACAAGGTTTGGTATTTCTTCCATTCTAGTCTTTGATAATGCAACCTACTTCTCATCTACCGTATTGACAGATTTCGCTCTAGACAAAGGAATCATAATCAAGTACTCTGCAAATTATTACCCTCGAGGAAATGGTGTGGCAGAGTCAAACAATAAGAATCTAGTGAGGATACTAAAGAAGACAGTTGTGGATAACCATAGAAATTGGCATAACCAGCTCCATAATGCCCTATGGGCTGATAGGGTTACACCCAAAGAGGCTATAGGGAATTCCCTGTACTTCCTGGTCTACAGACAAGAAGCCACTCTCCTTAATGGGCTTTATCTTCCATCTATCCAATTGGCCCAAGATTCTAACGATGATAAATCCTTGACCATGAAACAAAGAATCAACACTCTACTCATGCTGGAGGAAGAGAGGGAAAGGGATAAGTCTAAATTTTTAGCCCATCGGCAGATAGTGAAAAGATGGTTCGATAAGCGTAAGGCTAAAGAAAAGAAATTTTGAAGTAGGAGACTTAGTTCTAAAGTGAGATAAGGTAAATGAACCCAAAGGGAAGCATTCCAAGTTTCAGAGCCTATGGCTTGGGCCTTTTCAGGTGGCTGAGAATATTGGGGTAGGTACTTATCATTTGCAAAATCTAAGAGGGGAACGTGACGCCCTCCCGGTAAACAACCAAGCCCTAAAGCAGTACTTCCAATAATAACAACACAATAAAAGTTATATATATATATATATATATATATATAATACATATATATTTCCAGTTGGCATGAATAAAAGAAGGACCAGGGATATCTCTTTTATGGGACAGAGATTCTACGTTCTCCCAATGAATCACCATTTGTTGAGTGCTCAACACACCCTAAAAGTTTTGTGACAACTTCCTTTTGGGTACCACCTTGTCTTCTACCTTCAATTGTTTTCACCCTGGTTTGAGCCTGATAACATTCTTATCTCATATGTTTCAGATATGAGTTTCTCTTGAGCATATTAAGAACCATCCTGAGAAACACCATGACTGATCAAGGAACCAGCGACCCCGATTTCTCCCGGCTTACTTGAGAATTTCGACATCGGTGAAAGATTAAGGTAGAAAAAATTGTATGGGAAGTCAAAGAAGCCGAGTACCGACATTATTCGACATCGGCTGATAAGAGTATCTCTTTTATGAATATAGCCTCCTAAAATATTTCGCCGAAGGCCGATTCTATCGACTTCGGCAGAAAAGTGTGATTGTAAGCGCCACACATAGATAAAAGAAATATTGTCGACCGCCGAACTCCTGAAACAAGTTCGGTATTGGTGAGAGGGAAATATTTAATCACTCCAAATACTCTTGGTATCGGTAGTTGTGACCTCTAGTCTTTTCTCAAAAAACTCTCGGCACAAGTGAAATTCCAAGCATAACTTTTATCCACTAGCCGAATATATTTCCATGATTAAATTTTTTTAATAACCAAAATCGATAATCCCACAGAAGTAGTAAATAATATCAAAGTTTTACAAAGAAAAACATTAACAAACTCCCAACGTAATAACAATGATTCCAAAAGATCTAATATTTTACGCAAAAGATTTAAAGAAGAATACACGTTTGATTCACAACATGATACTTTTAAACTTTTTCTTTATATACAATCAAAAACCTCCACCAGGCTTGGTTTACATATGAATAGACAACCTCGACGACTCGACTAACCTACCCGGTCGCTGTGAGATTACAAAATTTTACAAAGAAGAAAGACAAACAGGTGTTAAGCCACACTTCTAGGAACACAGGGTGAGAACCCGCTAACTACATATCTCCTATGCTTTGGTCCTCTCTCAGGTTGTCTTTCACACTTTGTGGTGTCTTATGTTCCATTGTCACCACCATCTGTTGCGCCTCGCATAACTCCACGATTGTGTCTTGTGCTTCCCGAAGTTGTCTCTGCATCCAAACAATGCTCCCCACACGACCTTGTGGCGACTGTATCCTCTGAGTTTTTTCCACCAACTGACGTCGCAGTTCCCTATTCTCTTGGTAAATCTCGGCTATTGTAAATTGAGCCTGCCTTAATTGCTGAGCGGAATTTTCGACGGAAGCACCCGACTCTTCGGCCCTCCCCTTTCTTCTTCTACCTCCTTTTCTAGCGGTCCTGGCCAATTCTGAACGATCGATAAGCATTACAGACTCCTCGAGGGTTGTACGTGCACTCAGTTTGGCCTTGAGGCGGTCCCCCTCTCCTTCCTGATTTTTCTTCTTAGGCATTCCTCTTCTCCGTGGTTTCAGTCCCGGAGAAGGCGCAGTCTCCAGCGTTTTTCTCTTGGACGTATCTGCGACCACCCCAAGCCCATGTTTGGACGCTGACACTACATCTGGGTAGATAGTTGTACCTCTTGAAGCCCACATGAAGGAGTCCCAGATGCGTTGGGGCTGATACCTTGCACTCCAGCTGCCTCATGGACCTCATCCCATGTTTGAAGGAGATCCCATAATTGCAAAGTGTAAGAGACTCAAGGCATCCATAGATGGCAAAGGATTACTCAACTGGATGTCGCCAAGACGAACTTACCGAACCAGATCCCCAGGGAATATGAGCTTGGCATATAAGAAGGATTGCTCGCAAAACTCCTAGATTTATAGGGAATTCAAAGAGCGACACTAGGCTCGCCAACATAATGCCCATGCCTCGCGACAGGATGTTTGAAAAATTTCAGCACGCCGTAGCTAATCGACAGATGCAATCCAGAACATGAAAGTGCCATCGATCGGGGTTGCAGGAAAGCATGCAGTGCGATCCTTTCGATCCTTTTGAACTTCTGAACCTCCATTATTTATAAATGACACTTGTAACGCTTGGTGGTACGAGTTCCAAAGGCATTTAACGACCTTCTTTGTATGATACAGGACCTCTCTGGAGCACACACGCACATAATTCACCCTCGACGCCCTTTTTCCCAAAGGTCAAGTAATTACTGTGATAATTATACATTCATGTCTATCGTACTTGATTAGCCACACTACAACATGATGAGGTGTTCATTTATACCAAAGAGGAGCGACGGATTCACAGGTCACTCGAAGGAAGCGTTTGGGATCACGTAAGTATTAAAAATGACTGAGACTAGCAAGATGCACAAGTACGTGTTGATATTTTGTTTATTAATGTCAGATCATGGGTTGCTTGATCACTAAAATACTTCTATTTAATTGCAGGAAGAACCTTCCCAATCACCGACTAGAGTTTATCCTGTGATCCCGTCGAAGAATTGAAAGAATCACCGAAGCGATGAAGTATGTCGAACTCATGATTTCGGCATTCCGATATTAATTGAACTAAGCGGAATGATCAAGCTGTGCACTGAACAAGATGAGTCATGGGCCGAAGAATGTGAAAAGGTCACTGATGCAAATCCAAAGCAAGTACAACAGTTTGCAAGACATCCAATCAAAGCCAGAACCACACTAGAGAAGTTGAACTTCAACCTCGCAAAATATCGGGCGCACGCAGCAGACATCAGGGGAATCTATGTGGCTCCAATGGAACAGAACAAGTTTCCATGGGCCAAAACCTGTGAAGAACTCTTTATCAGATGGTCTGATTATGAAAGAGTCCACCCTTTTCAAGAAACAACTTGAGTGGACTGTTGAAAGACTGTTAGATGATGACGCCATGTGGCGATTCTTGATTAGCTCAAATTGTATTTTACCGTTAATTACTGTTAAGACTTTATATTATAAATAGGAACATCGAACGATGGTCAAAGGGTCAATGGTTGTTGTAAGAACTCTTTTCTTTTGGTTGTTGATAATTATTTTGAGACTGCTACGAATTAAGAAGTCCTTCTGGACTAGAGACAAGTTATTTTCATCAAATTTATGTGATTGGAGTTGGAGAAGAATTACTTCCTTTCCTGTTCCATGAATGTTGCAGTAAATGCATAAGAGCAATTAATTATGTTGTCAAGTTATCTGGTGCAATGTTTTGATGTTCCTTGATTTAAATGATGAAATTAAATCATTGTACTTCTATGTGATGAATGTCTTGGTAGATGAATTATTTTTCTTACCGTGACATTGATTACAGTTGTGTTTCTTTCTCTATGCTAAGTAGTTTACCGTAGGTATGTGATGTAGGTATGTGATGAATGTCTCGGTAGATGAATTATTTTTCTTACCCTGATCTTGATCATATATGCGTCTTCTTTCTATTAAGTATTTTTCTCATACAACAGTTGTATTCTCTTTCGGTTAAACTATTATTACTAAGTCCTTTGGCATAGGATCGTTGTCTGAATGTTCGAGTAGCGGGTTATCCCAGGCTCAACCCCTTCCCAATAGTTAAAATGCTTGTCCTATCTTCCTCAAGTTGGTTTATACTGGCTTGCATCTCTTGTACCTTCCCCACCTAAGAGAAAATACATAAAAAACTGTCTTACCCCGAAGGAAGAGAATTCACTAGAAAACACAAAATCTCATCGATAATTTGGTCATATTGTAAGATCTGGAGAACCATTCCACTCCAAACGTTGCAGAGTCTAATTGGGCCTCAATGGTGGGCTTGGCTCCTGCTATTGAATCAGGAGATTTAAGCCCCATCAACATGTCTGTGGATTCATCTTTCACTAAAATTCCTAAAAGTACAATCTCTTGAACCTGTTCCTTATTTACCTATCCTTCCTTTCTTTCAATTATTTTCCAAACCTTTTTGTATCTGACATCTTTATTTTTCTCTGTAGAATTTTCTTCATCTCGTTTTATTGCCAATCTTGCGATCTTTGGTACTTGGTATTTGTTCACCTGTTCTTCCTATTTTCTTATCCATACTTTCATATATATGATATCAGTGTTCTCTTTCATGGAAGTATCAATCATGCTTCTAAAATCATTGGCTATGTGTCCATAGTTATGAAATTTGTAACACTCAATGTTACGTGCGACCACATATTCACTTCTTCCATGAACATTTCTTTTATAATCCCTGAAATATGCAACCTTATGTCCAAAATTAGTACAATAAAAACAGTGACCATAAAAGAAATTTCATACTTGGGAGTGAATGATCTTCTTTGTGGTGTAGTCCTTCTGAATTTTTTCCTTGACTGATCATGATCATGATTGAAGCTTCTTTGTGGCTTGAACACAGATGGTCTTCTTGAATATGTATCTTTAATAGTTGTCTTAGATTCTGGTTGACCATGATTCATTCCTTTGAGTACTTCTGCATAACTCTTTATACTTTTTCCATTCTTCTTTTCTAGCAACCTAGAGTGCTTCTCTTCATTCTCTGTAACTGATGTGGATGTTTCTATCTCTTCAACATTCTTTTTAATCTTTATGATTTTACTTCTCAATGTGACAACTTCTTCTTCAAGTTTCTCAACCTCTTCTTCTTTATTTAATATCTGAGGCTTTGTAACTTTTTCTGTTCTCTTCGCTTCTTCAAGATGAATTTTTAATGTGATTATTTCCTCTTCAAGTACTTTCTCTTCTTGACCAAACTCTGACTCAAGCTGGTTTAGATCGTTATTTCTTTCCTTAAGATGTTATGTCAATATCTTCTCTCTCATTTCTACTTCTTCCTTCTGTGCTGCTATGTTGGCTTCCAAACACTGCTTTTGATATTCAATATTTTCTTCGATCTTTCTGGCTTCTTCTAGCTAAGTTATTAATTTCTCGATGACCTATTGGGCTTCTTAAAAAATGTGAAAACTTTCCTTTTGTTTCATCAATTCTTTCTTGTGTGACTTGTTTTCTTCTCTTAGTTCATCTAAAGCAATAATCAATTATGCCTCATAATTGTCTTCTTTTTCAATTTGTTTTTTTGTCTCATTTCCTTCATGGCATTCTATTTCAAGATGTCCGTGTTTTTCATAATTAAAGCAAAAAAACATACCTCTATTGATTATGTAATCTTCATCTTCTGAATTTGTTTGACATGGTGAACATATGTCTTCTTGATCTCTCCCTACATCTTCTTTGGCATTTTTTGAATCTGTGATGGATGAAGAATATATGTCATGTAACTTATCCCAAATTTCTTTGGTTGATGAACATTTACCAACCTTTTCTCTTACCAGATTAGGTAATCCTTCCCAGATGAAATCCATTGTTATTTTGTTATTCTTCTTCAATTCCTTCGTGGTTGCAGTCTTTTCCATTTTTGAACTATCATATCCTGTAACAACTGATAGCCAAATATAATGTCCCTGTGCCTGTAAAAATACTTTCATCCTTATGCTCCACATCTCATACTTAAAACCATCTTGACCATTAAACATTGGTACTCCATTCTCAAAATAATCCATGATCTCCTTCCAGTGGTTAAAATGTTTCCTGAAGGAACCGGATCTGAAACCAATTGTTGGATTACTGAGAGGGGGGTTGAATCAGTAATAAATAAATTTAATCCTTTTTAACCATATAATCCAAGTGTTATATCAATGTAGAATTATCATCCAATAAATGCATAGTAAATAAGCAATGAACAAATAAGCAATCATACACATACACAGTAAACCTGTGTTTTACGTGGAAACCCAAAGCGGGAGAAAACCATGGAATGCTTTTTCTTATATTTCTTGAAGAAATACATTCATTAGAAGCACCAATTTCCTTTTTTTTCCAGCTGCATCTGGAAGGAGGCTCCAACCCCCTATTTTCTCAGGCTACAACCTGAGGGAAGCTCCAAATCCCCAATTCTCTAGCTACAACCAGAAGGAGGCTACAACCCCCTATTCTCTCCGTCTACAACCCGAAGGTGGCTACAACCACTTTTCCTTGCCTCGTCCAACCACCCTAAAATATAAGTAGAATGATTGAACCACTGTCACACTATCACTATGAGATATACTGTTGTAAACTTGTACCAACCAACCTGCACCAATCAACCTATGCTAATAACCTGAAACATGCATAAAAAATGCATCAACCTGTACCTCAACCTGTACCATAAACAAGTGCATCAACTATGCATCAACCTGTACCAAACAACATGTACCATAAACAAGTGCATCAACCATGCACCAACCTATACCAAACAACCTGTAATCAACCTGTACCATAAACAAGTCCATCAACCATGCACCAACTTGTACCTCAACCTGTACCATGAACAAGTGCATCAATCATGCACCAAACCTGTACAAAACAACCTGTAATAACAACCTATCCAAACAAGATATCACAACAACCTGTCTCATCAATATTATCAACCAAATCATATCTACTCTCCAAGATCAATCACCAAGACAACTCTCAAATATGTTCATCAACCAAGCATAACACAACAACTCATAATCATCACCAAGATAAATATGTGCTTCTAATAATATACCAAGACAAATATGCTACATCATCCATAAACCATGTGTCAACAATACGACTAACAAGTGCCTCCAACCATGTATCAAGTATGTACCAATCATGTATCAATTAATCATCAACTATTACTCATCAAGATGTACCAACATCATCAACTATACACCTCATGTATGTGCCAACTCATTAACTACTTGTCTCGACCATGTACCCAACATGTGCCTCAACCAAAATCCCTCATCAATTTCATCATCCAAATATGATTTGTAACTCTGTAATAACCCTGGTGTATATGATCACATACCTACAAATATTCCTTAACTTTAACAACAAGAGACTAGCAATTTCATCAAACTTTACTTTAGTCTCACATGACTAGTTTTGGATTAGTCAACAACCCCAACTTGAAATAATCATAACTATGTACGTGTAATGAAAAAAGATATGAAAATAGTACACAATGTTCTTCAGTGTGTTTTATGCAATTACTCCATGTGTGACTACTTGGAACCTCTCAGAAAAGGAGTTATAGCAAAAATGTCATACCTTGTTGAATTTTGGATTATTCTAGAGAGCGAACTTGTAGAGTGTTCCCCACACGGAATATTTGTTGTATGGATATGAAAATTTTACACAGACTATTAAATATTGTACTCTAACAAACACATTTTGTCTTACTTAGTTTGGATCTGTTATGAATAATTTATGACGTTTTTACTCGAAACACTTGTTTTAGACTAGTTTCAGGACTAGCCACAAACCCTATTTTCCACGGAGTGTAACTCCAAAAATACAATGACCACAAGATAAAATTCGTACCACGGCTACTTGGATATGTTTTCTCAATGGCCTATCAATTTTATGGTATGAATCATTCTAGAAAAAATGTTATTTTGAAAATGGTGAGATGACCTGTAAAAAACATACCTTAGAAAGCATCATCAAAATAATTTATCCTCCCTTGAATTTTGGCCTTCTTTACTTCACCTTCTCTCTTAAATTCGGCTTAGATATCTTTTGGTTACCTTAGTCACCTGTAGATATTCAATATGCTCAAGTGTGATTAAAATGAGAGAGCCTTGCCTCTTATTTATACTTTAATGTAGCTTCCTCAAGGGGTTACCTTTTAACCATCTTAACCCACTTTCCTTATTTTAGGGTTAACCAACTTCTAACCACTTGTCCAATTAGTAATTTATCCATTAAATTTATTATTTAAATAATTTTGTTTAGTATCAATTTGACTTATAGTACATTGATCACTTCATTTTACCTCAAGGGTTACCTTCTAACCATCTTAAACCACTTTCCTTATTTTAGGGCTAACCCTTCTAACCACTTGTCATCACTTCACTTTACCTCAAGGGGTTACCTTCTAACCATCTTAAACCACTTTCCTTATTTTAGGGCTAACCCACTTCTAACCACTTGTCAACTTAGTAATTTCTCCATTAACTTTATTATTTAAATAATTTATTTTGTATTCATTTTGAATTATAGTACACTCATCAATTCACTTTATTATTTACCTTCTAAAAATATCTTAAACCACTTTGACTACTTTGACCATTTGGGGATTCTAGATGACTCAGGAGGGTTCTCCAACTTCACATGGACATAACTCTCTAATCGTGAGGAGTTATGTGATGTTCCACATACCACTGGAAATGCAATGAAATGTACTATCCATATAGAATAGTATTACCTGAAAATATATCAAAATGCATACCATTATCCATCAAACAAACTTGGGTCCATTACCTAAACCTGGGTTCTCCAACTTCACATGGCCATAACTCTCTAACCGTGAGGAGTTATGTGACGTTCCACATACCACAGGAAATGTCATGACATGTAATACAAATATAGAATAGTATTACCTTCAAATATATTAAAACTCGTACCATTATACATCAAACAAACTTGGGTCCATTACCCAAACCTTTGTGCTACCAGACTTTCTCCAAGGGTTGACATCAATCTACAATATCACTCTCCAATGGTTGACATCAATGAAAACCAACAATCCATACCAACTTTCCATCAACCTAATCCAACTATCTAACATCATAGTGTCATGCTTCATTGCATTGCGAGTCTCATCTTTGTGTCTTTGGCCTAATTCCATCTCCATGTTGCTCTCAACTGAGCCTTTAAACCATTCCTTATACGCAAGCCTTGCAACACTTTTTTCCTTTGCGATCTAATACCTTGACCCATGGAGGAATTTTCCCCGAGTGTCCTTATTTTGCACATGTCTCCTTGCCTTGAGCATCAGTATGTTCCATGTGCTTGGAACCAATTTGCTTGTCCACGACATTCGTTCCTCCTTTGTAACGTAGCATTATTTTATTCTTTTTCAAGCTCGTTAAAAAATTGAAAAAGACAAAAAAATCAAATATTCTAAAAAGAGGGGACGAGAAATATACATTCTTTTTTCGGAAGAAAGATAGTCTCCCTTAGACAAAGAACATCCTTTCATTTTTTCACCAAGTATTGGGATCTAGTATGACCTTAGGAAGTTGTTATTGCTACATAGAGCTATGTCCTCCTCTGTTTGGTTACTCTTCCAAATATATGGAGAGTTTGCAGTGCCTCCTAAATCACAAACTTATGTCAATGTTACATTGCCCGAGTTTGATCATCTTTCGTGCTTTTGTCCAAGGGAAGTATTATCCAACCTGAATCGGTCATTCTACAGTTTGTCTCTTGAATTTCATGAGTCGACCATCCCGTGAGTCTAGTCAAGTCTAGATTCAAAATCGATGAATTTGTTCACCTGATCATCGAGATCCTCCAGTCTTTTCCCGACAGCTTGTCGAAGACCTCAGAGTAGTGAGTCTTACACTCTTATTGTACTCCTACCTGATTTGTTGAATATCTTGAAGCCGTTGCTTGAGCTATGAGGCCCTCATCTTCGTCCATAGGATGATGCTTCTTGACGATGCATATTGTATTGTATTTGAATATCATCGAATGATTTTGAGATGTAGACCCACTATGTATTTCTTGCGGCCACACTTTATATAGACTTTTATATGACATGGATATGTAGTGTACTTGATTGGAAGCCATGATTAGTTCATCCCTAGCATGGGTATGCCTGCCTCAGAGAGATTATTGTTGTTTTGCAGATGGCGACCTCCTGAACTATGGTCTCGGGCTCACTCGACTTTGTGCATTCCCATTGGTAAAGATATTGTAATGTATTTTGGCCATCAGTTTCTCTTCTGACCTCACACATTAGGGGGAATCTGTTATAGACCTAAAATTATCTACCTATGCATACATGGCATTGGTCTTTCTACTTGCATAATTTTCCAAAACATTGCTAAAGAATTCTATTTAAAAAACCATTTTTTGGAGCATGTATGCGCTCTGTTGCACTACTTCCCGCATACATACACTTTTTTCATGCTAGAAAACTTGCATACATACACTAGATGCATACTAAACAACATGTGTTCACCTCCAAAATTTGCAAAAAATAAAAATTTGCAAGGAATTTGGTGGATTTTACGGGCAATCAATGGTTTCCCAACCAATTCACCTGTTGTAGCCCATCCCCAAACCAAATAACTATCCTTTTGTCATATAAAAGGAGATATTGGGATCCCATTCCCAAATCAATCATTATAACAATGAAACTCTACCCAAATCCCTTTTCCCTCCTTGCCTAAGTATTTTCAACCCCTTCTGAGTTTTTGCCCCAACATTCCCTCTCTATAATTTTCTCCTATACAATCCCTTATGTTCCCTTGAAGTGATCAATTGATTGTGAGAGAAATCATTGGGATAGTGCACTTGGAGTAGTATTAAGAGGATCCCAGGCTAGGTTCGCAGGAGCGTCAGCCTACAAAGGTTGTAATTTTTTATATTTTCATTTGAATAAAAGAATCTTTTTCTCGTCCCAAATGATATGTTTATGTTTTTCATTTGATTTATGCATAATGGTTTATATCTAACCCTAATCTTGATGAGTAGAGATAAAATATTTGTAGCATTGCTTGCCTAAGTGTTATTGCAAGTCACCTTTGGAAGGAGACTTGCATCCTAGGAGACACAAAGTTGGAGGTGGTCTACATCGAATGTTGGAGTAAAGGTATTACTTTTGACCTACTTTACTATCCCTTTTTGTTCATCTATTTAGAGTGTTTGGGGTAGTTTAGGAATTATATTGTCTTTTAAGGGAGATCATAGCTCTGCTTATACTTTGACCCTAGTATATTAATAGGGGGATTTTCCCGCTATCACCCTTCAATCTCGTCATTGCATGCTTTACCTTCTTCTCATCATCAATTTTCTCATAGTCAAAGTACTTATCTAAAGAACTTATGTAGTCAAGCAATTATTCTACATTTAAATTACCTTCATACATTGGGACTTTTATTTTTTCTTTGGTTCCCAGCTTGACAACAACTCTCAACAATCACTCCTCTTCTTCTTGTTCTCCTAGAACTTCTTTTGCTTCTACATCTTCACTTCCAGCTTCACGGTCATCACCAGCGTTGTGTGCTCTTCTTTGTGTTGTCTCCATGGCATCCAATCTTGCACGAAGATGTCTCGTTTCCTCTTCCATGGTTGCATTGAATAAAATTTTCTCCTTGCATCTTCTTTTTGGAATGATTCTAAGTGTTTCCTTTTCTCACAGAGCTTATTTCCCACTCTGATACCACTTGATGCAAACCCCCACCACTCCTGGGGTTCGCATGACCTCATGGTCTAGGGTCATTCACTTAAGGGATATGAATTAGCTCCTGGGATCTTGTTGAACCCTTGAAATACTCAACCATAGGCCTTTTCGATTTTCCTGCAAATTTGCGTGCGCGAGGGTCTTATCACGTCAGTAGAGAAATATACATCACCTCGGGCCAAAACCATGGGCTAATCTATTTAACCAATAGGAACTCCGACACTTCAGAGCTATGGGATTCATGAGTTCTAACTACAACACATAACAATCCTCCCAAATGTTGAATTTGTGAATATATGAACATAGGAGGGGATCAACGACTCATGCTACACGCCATGATCTATGGTTCACAAAAATTTCAGGACGTCAGGCCTTGCGATTCTTCCCCGTTTAAATGTGCAATGCCTCTAAATATGAGAACTTTGAAGTTACGGATTAGACAGTTGACGTCCACCTCCGATCAATGACCTACATTTACTATAGGCTCCGGGCTTCGGAGATTTTCACATCTTTCACCAACAACCTTTTGGAGTATCGAACTTCGAACATGTGAAGGGTTTTGATCAACGGTCCATGCTTCCTCGCCAATGGACGATCGATATGGACTCAGGCCTTCGAGGATTTTTTATCGAGAAAAAATTACACCCCAGATATTTCGGAGTGTCGAACTTCAAATTCTTGCGATTTGTCGACATGCACACATGACATCAACGGTCGGGATCTACTCGAGGCTTTAGAGATTCAAGGTTTTTGCATTCTCTTGTAAAAACACTTCAAATTATCCAGAGCGGAAAATTCCCAAACCACGCTCGATCTGCAGAAACGTGTAATTATAACTGACTGCCAAGATGCACTCCAGGCTTCAAAACTTTTTCCTCCCCCACAACTCACACCTAAAAATTGTCGGAGCAGTGAAGTCCAAAGGACTTAGTAGGTTAGCAATAGTGCTCCTTTCTCAGATATAATGACTGTGAAAGATATGAATCCTCCTTGAGCGGATCTCGTCCACTCAACCTCGAAATGAAAAGGATTCTTCCTCCAAGGACTCTTACTTGCTATTCTTCCTGATATTTGTCACTCTAAGTTACTTGAACCTTGGTGCATGTATGGTGCTACTCTCCTTGAAACTTGCGACTTGTGAAAATATTGTGCGCAC
Organism: Picea sitchensis; assembly: GCA_010110895.2. Taxonomy (NCBI): domain Eukaryota; kingdom Viridiplantae; phylum Streptophyta; class Pinopsida; order Pinales; family Pinaceae; genus Picea; species Picea sitchensis. Next base: position 133,077 of record SNQJ01S0028593.1, on the reverse strand, counting down.
TCCTTGCGCTCGTTCTCCTTGAGACCTTTTCAACACTTCACTAAGTGTTGGCCCTGTGCACACCTTGCATGGGACTGTCCTTTGAGATTTTATACTCAAACGAGTATATGTGCACTCCTTTCACTCACTCTATGAAATTCACACTATCTCTCTTGAGTTATTGAGTCTGAAAATGACTCTGACTTTGCACTCCTTACGTGGGAAATGTGCACTCCTTGCACCAAGATTTCAGAAGAGAAACAATTGAAACTTACAAAACATCAAAGGTCCATTCATTCAACCATAAAATACACACACAGGCATACAAACACAGAAAAATAGATAACATAACATTACCCAAATAACTCAGAGATAAGAAAACTCAGACATTGGAAGTAATTCTCCTCTATTATATTCCTTCAACAAAACATTTACAAGAGTTCCAACAACTCTCAACAAAATAACAACAACTCTCTTCAACAACAATCACAATAACCTTAGCAACCTCTTTTGGGCATAGATTACATGTATTTATACATGAGGGGGCTTCTCGAGCCTTCCCTCCAGACTATCTTAGTTCTTTCATAGCACAATTAAGCGTCCTACCACTAAGTCTTATTACAATAAATGAGATATTACAATCTAGATATGAGTCGATGCTCAAACTCTATACAATTCTACATGTAATTAAATCAATTACAATCACCTGGAGCTCATACAATGGCTCAAGCTATGAGATCTTATGAGATCTTTAATTACAATACTTTCAAAATATTAAAGTGACACACTCTCCTTAGAATCCAAACCAGTTTGAATGTGCATGTTGGATGCTGAGTTGACCTCCACTTGGCCTCATTGAATGTTGATGGAGATTCTCTTGCATCATAAGGAAAGGCATGGCATGGAAAGGAAAGACATGGATTATCAAGGAAAGGTAAGGCAAGGAAAGGCATGGAATGGCATGTGATGGCATGACATGGCAAGGAAAGGAAAGGCAATGTAAGGCATGACATGGCATGGCAAGGAAAGGCATGGCTTTGCAAGGCAAGGCATGGAAAGTTAAGGTAATGCAAGGCATGGCATGTCATGAAATGGAAAGGAAAGGCATGGCAAGGCATGGTATGTCATGTCAAGGCATGGCATGGCATGGCATGGCATGGCAAGGTGAGGCAAGGAATGGATTGGCAAGGCAAGGAAAGGCAAGGCATGGAAAGGAAAGGCATGTCATGGCATGGTATGGAATGGAAAGACAAGGAAAGACATGCTATGGAAAGGAGGGGCATATCGTGGCAAGCCAAGGCATGGCATGGCATGGAAAGGAAAAGTATGGCATGGCATGGCATGGAAGGTGAAGGAAAGGCAAGGAAATACAAGGCATGGCATGGAAAGAAAAGGCATGGCATGGCATGGAATGGCATGACAAGATAAGGGATGCAATGGAAAGGCATGGCATGGAAAGTGAAGGAAATGCAAGGCATGGAATGGCATGGCATGGCATGACAAGGAAAGGCATGGTATGGAATGGCATGGAAAGGCAAGGCATGGCTTGGTAAGGAAAGACAAGGAATGGAAAGGCAAGGCATGTCATGGCATGGCATGGCAAGTGTTGGGTTATGTTTTCCACTTGGGTGAGCAAAACGAGGTCCCTTAACTATCTAGTTAGGCTAGAAAGACAACACAATAGTTTGTTAGTTGATTAGTAGTTCATATAAATAGAAAATAATAAATAAACAACAAAGAAATAAAACTAAACTAAGCATGTAACAACTAAAATTAATGCAATAAAGAGACACAAGGAATAGCTACCAAATGAGACTGATCTTCGAATTGATAACACCTAGGAGAAGTATGGGAACTTATATACAAATATTTGTCTCTTCTAACAATGGTTGAAAATGAAAATACAATGGTGAAGAATTGATAGTTGAACTTCTCAAGAGGAGAGAAGTGCAACACTTGATATGAATGCTCAAAGAGTTCTAGGAGAAATATGGCTTCTCAAAGAAAAATTGAACAACATAACAATACTCAAATTTCTTCTTTTTGTTTGCATACAATGGAACTCTATTTATAGGAGGATGGAATTTTTTTTCCAAACTAGTTTCAAATGTGAATGGGAGGTCTTTGAAGGTACCTCCCATCCCTTTTAGTGATCCCCAGGAAAAATTTTAGGACGATTTTGGATATGGGTGAGATCTAATCCACCCCATAAGTGGTTGAAGCCTGATCAAAATCATCAATGCATTGTTTCCACATCCGCATGGGTTTTTTGACTGTCAGTGATGCGGACTGCACACTGTGCACATTGTGTGTCATGTTAGCCCGTGTAGATGTGCACCCACTGATTTTTCCGAATACACATGGAACTTCATAACCAATTTTGTATAGTTTTATGACTATATTTCCAAATTAAGCGTGATCCTTCCATAATTATTGGTAGTATGTTTTGCTTTTGCTAATTGTTTCTTCATCCATTGTCTATGTTTGTGGTGTAAAAAAATTCGGTGATAACATAAAGGCAAGGCATGGATTAGCAAGGAAAAGTATGGCTTAGAAAGGCAAGGCAAGGAAAGGAAAGGAATGGTAAGGCAAGTCATGGCATGGCAAGGAAAGTAAATGCATGGCATGACAAGGCAAGGCATGGCATAGCATGACATGGAAAGGAAAGACATGCCTTGGCAAGGCAAGGCATGGCAAGTGAAGGAAATGCAAGGCATGGCATGGAATGGAATGGAAAGGCAAGGAATTTCAAGGCATGGCATGGCAAGGAAAGACATGGCTTGGCAAGGCAAGGCAAGGCATGGCAAGGCAATGGATGTCATGGAATGGCATGGGATGAAAAGGAAAGGTAAGGAAATGTAAGGCATGGAAAGGCAAGGCATGTCTTGGCAAGGAAAGACGTGGCATGGCATGTCAAGGCAATGCAAGGCATGGCATGGAATGGTAAGGAATGGAATGGAAAGGAAAGGAAATGCAAGGCATGGAAAGGAAAGGCGTGGCATGGAAAGGGAAGTGAAGAAAATGCAAGGCATGACATGGCACGAAATGGAAAGGAAAGGCATTGCATGGAAATACATGGAATGGAAATTGAAGGAAAGGCATGGCATGGCATGGAGAGGCAAGGCATGGCATGGAAAGGAAAAGCATGCCATGGCATGGCATGGAAAGGAAAGGAATGGAATGGAAAGGCAAGGCAAGGAAAGGAAAGGAAAGGCATGGCATGTCATGGCATGGAAAGGCAAGGTATGGCATGGCAAGGAAAGGTATGGAAAGCATGACAAGGCTATTAATGACATGGCATGGCAAGGAAATGCATGGCATGGCAAGGCAAGGTAAGGCATGGAAAGGCATGACATGGCATGGAATGGAAATACATGGAATGACAAGGCAAGAAAATGCAAGGAATAGCATGGAAATGCAAGGCATGGAATGGAAAGGCAAGTGAAGGAAATGTAAGGTGTGACATGGCAAGGCAAGGCATGGCATGAAAAGGAAAGGAATGACATGACATGGCATGGCATGTCATGGCAAGGAAATACATGGCACGATAAGGCAAGGCATTGCAAGGCATGACATGACATGGCAAGGAAAGGCATGGAATGGAATGGCAAGGAAATTCAAGGCATGGCATGGCATGGCACAGAAAGGCAAGACATGATAAGGCATGGCATGGTAAGGAAAGGTATGGCAAGGCTATCTAAGGAAATTTATGGAAAGGAAATGCATGGCATGGCATTGAATGTAAAGGAAAGTTAAGGCATGGCATCACAAGGAAAGGCATGACATCACAAGGCAAGGAAATACAAGGCATGGCATGGCATAGAATGGTAAGGCAAGGTGTGGCTTGGCAGGCAAGTCATGGAATGGCATGGAAATGAAAGGCAATTCATGGCATGGCATGGCATGGCATAGCAAGGAAAGGCATGGCAAGGCATGGCATGGAAAGGAAAGGCACACCATGCCATGGCATGCCATGACATCCCAAGGTAAGGCATGGCATGGCAAGGCAAGGCATGGCATGGCAAGGAAAGGCATGGAAAGGCATGGCATGGAAAGGCAAGGCACGATAAGGAAAAAGCACTTTGTTGGATGGAAATGAAATTTCTAATATAAATTTAAGTCATATGTCCCTAGAAAAAATGTTTTTTTATTTCTTGGGATGAGAAATGTTCCTTTTTTTGTGATTCTTGTTTCATTGCAATCCACATTTTGATTTCAAGTTTTCCTTGCATAATGTTATGGGAAGATGATAGTTTTGTGATTTGTTTAAACATACAAATTGAAATGTGGAACTTTGGTATGTGGATACTAGTTCAAAATTATGTTGCGGATACTTTGGCATGGCATGCATGGATCAAGACATGGCATGGCAAGGCAAGGCATGGCATGTAAATCCATGGCATGGCAAGGCAAGGCTTGGCAAGTAAAGGCAAGGAAATTTATGGCATGGAAAGGAAATACAAGGCATGGCATGGCAAGGCAAGGCATGGCATGGCATGACATGGCAAGGAAAGACATGACATGGAAAGGAAAGGAAAGGTATGTCATGACAAGGCATGACATCATGCATGGTATGGCATAGAATGGAAAGGCAAGGTAGGGTATGGAAAGGCATGGCATGGTGGCAAGGAAAGGAAAGGCATGGCAAGGAAAAAGCACTTTGTTGGATGGAAAGGAAATTTCTGATATAAAGTTAAATCATATATCCCTAGAAAAAATGTTTTTTATTTCTTGGGATGAGAAATGTTCCATTTTTTGTGATTCTTGTTTCATTGCAATCCACATTTTGATTTGAAGTTTTCCTGGCATAATGTTATGAAAAGATATATATTTATAGTTGTATAGGTTAAAATGGGAAGCTACATGTAAATACATGCAAGGAGGGATCATTCTATTTTGGATCATAGTTGTGTTCTAGCGATTTGCAAATGTAACAACCTATATTTTGGCCTTCAAAGGTTAGAACTTTGATTTTTAATTATCTTGGTGATTCATTGATTAGTATTTATTGGGTTTAGTTAGAACCATATAAACATTTGATATGTATACATCTGAAGCTATTTATGTATTGTGGGATATTATTTTTATTTTTATGTGTTTATGATGATGATAGTTTTGTGATTTGTTTAAACATGCAAATTGAAATGTGGAACTTTGGTATGTGGATACTAGTTCAAAATTATGTTGAGAATGTATAATAGATGTAAGGCATCATGTGAATAAACACACATTTGTTTGAGCATTAATACATATAAGGATTCTAATATGAAATTTGTAATATATATGCATGGATATGAGCTATGTGATATCCAAATGGCTATAGTGTTGAGGTGGCCAAGGCATGGCATGACAAGGCAAGGAAATGCATGGCATGACAATTCAAGGAAAGGCAAGGCATGACAAGGCAAGCCATGGCATGGAAAGGCAAGAAAAGGTATGGAATGACATGGAAAGGCATGTCAAGGCATGGAAAGGCAAGGCATGGCATGGCATGTCAATACAAGGCAAGGGAATACATGGCATGGCAAGGAAAGGCATGACAAGGGATGGCATGGAATGGAAAGGAAAGGCATGTCATGGAAAATCATGATATGGAACGACATGAAAAGTGAAGGAAAGTAAAATAATAGAAGGAAAAGGCATGGCATGGAAAGACATGGCATGGAAAGTCAAAGAAAGGCATGGTATGGCATGGCATGGAAAGGAAAGGCAAGGTAAGACAGGGCAAGGAAAGGCAAGGTAAGACAGGGCAAGGCAAGGCAGGGAAAGGCAAGGTAAGGGAACAAAAGGCAAGGATAAGAAAGCAAAGGCAAGGAAAGCCTAGGCAAGCAAGGCTAGCAAAGGCAAGGCAAGGCAAGGCTAGGAATTGATCACATACTTTGTTGTGGATTCCCCATCCACTTGGCATATTTCAATTTCATGCATGGAGTTGACTACCTTGGAATTCACACACGTGGAGTGGTTCCATGCATGCACATTCTTGGAGGGAACATTCCATGTGGACACTTGGCATTTGAATTGGTTTTATGCCTATTTTTTGGTGGTGTGTCCCCTTCATGAGCATTATTTGGTGTATACTACTACTATTTTTTGATGAGGTCTAATTTCTTTGGAGAGGCTAATGTCCACATGTTGTAACATGGTCAACCATGGATTGAGGAGAGATATAACTAATTCATTATTATTATATTTATTTGTCTTGTCATGGAGTTAGTTTAGTTAGAAAATAATAATGTTTTATTGTATAAGAGAAGAGACTCGCTCTATAAAGAAGAATTATCTCTCTCCATTATAAATGGTGGAGAATTTGGGAATTTAAGAGCTCTCCTCCTTGGGATACATTGTAGAACATTTTGGCAAACTTAATGGATAATTCAAGAGGTATATTTTCATTTGATGTGAGGCTTTATTGTGCACTCATATTTTATGTGTTGATTTTGTATTAAGAAACCATTGTAACATGTTGTGATTGCAATTATAATGAACCATGCTTCATTTTGGATAGAGTAACGTGAGGTTTCAACTCTCTTATTTCTATTGTGATTATGTTAGCCTACATGATTGTTATTATTGGTTCCTAGAGTCTTAACTAGGATGATACTTCACCCTTTTATCAAATTTAGGTAATGAGAACCATTAATTGCTTATAGATTTATCACTTAGCAATCTTTTCCACCATAAGAGATTCGTTAATGTGTAATGCAAGAGTTTATAATCACTTTAAAAAAGCAATCATACATTCACACATAAAATTGATTAACTTTGAAATTCATACATTCATCACCATAAAATGAAAAAAAAATGAGATTCATAAAAAAACATGCCATGAAAACTATATATATATATATATACATATTCAACATCGTCTAAATTGTAAATGTTTTACAAAATGACACCTCGTGCCCAATATACAAAATGACAACAAGTTCCCTAACATAAAAAATAGCCATATGGTGGACTAGATACAAAATGGAAGTAATTGGTCCATCATTGACCACTTCCACCCTCGCCAGCCTCAGGAGAATCATGGAAATCTATCTTTATTATCTTGCTTGAAGAAACACCTCGAGTGGATTGTTGGCACAGAATTGATCAAACCAGTGTCATTCTCAGGTTAAAAACAAAATTCACTGAGTAGTCTAGAGCATTGGCATTTTCATCTCCACCGAAGAGAAGAAGTTTCACCCGAAGCGCAACCAAGACAAGAATATAGGGAAGGGAAAGGAGAATACTTAGGTGGGTTTCCAGAATCTTCAAAGTTCACCATGATCTTGTGTAAGACAGACTAATCCCAGAACAGATCTGAACTTATTCATAACTAGGAATAAATACAATCAAGTTGTGGAAGCATTTGTAAACAGAGACAACACATTGATCTTATCAAACATAAAGAAGTAAGGTACATAGAATATTCATAAGTAGAACATAGAATGACACAATATATTTCAAAATTTTAGGTCCTTCCATATATATTATCAAA
>SNQJ01S0028593.1:64782-125608 GCA_010110895.2 Picea sitchensis | reverse complement strand
TTTTGTGATTTGTTTAAACATACAAATTGAAATGTGGAACTTTGGTATGTGGATACTAGTTCAAAATTATGTTGCGGATACTTTGGCATGGCATGCATGGATCAAGACATGGCATGGCAAGGCAAGGCATGGCATGTAAATCCATGGCATGGCAAGGCAAGGCTTGGCAAGTAAAGGCAAGGAAATTTATGGCATGGAAAGGAAATACAAGGCATGGCATGGCAAGGCAAGGCATGGCATGGCATGACATGGCAAGGAAAGACATGACATGGAAAGGAAAGGAAAGGTATGTCATGACAAGGCATGACATCATGCATGGTATGGCATAGAATGGAAAGGCAAGGTAGGGTATGGAAAGGCATGGCATGGTGGCAAGGAAAGGAAAGGCATGGCAAGGAAAAAGCACTTTGTTGGATGGAAAGGAAATTTCTGATATAAAGTTAAATCATATATCCCTAGAAAAAATGTTTTTTATTTCTTGGGATGAGAAATGTTCCATTTTTTGTGATTCTTGTTTCATTGCAATCCACATTTTGATTTGAAGTTTTCCTGGCATAATGTTATGAAAAGATATATATTTATAGTTGTATAGGTTAAAATGGGAAGCTACATGTAAATACATGCAAGGAGGGATCATTCTATTTTGGATCATAGTTGTGTTCTAGCGATTTGCAAATGTAACAACCTATATTTTGGCCTTCAAAGGTTAGAACTTTGATTTTTAATTATCTTGGTGATTCATTGATTAGTATTTATTGGGTTTAGTTAGAACCATATAAACATTTGATATGTATACATCTGAAGCTATTTATGTATTGTGGGATATTATTTTTATTTTTATGTGTTTATGATGATGATAGTTTTGTGATTTGTTTAAACATGCAAATTGAAATGTGGAACTTTGGTATGTGGATACTAGTTCAAAATTATGTTGAGAATGTATAATAGATGTAAGGCATCATGTGAATAAACACACATTTGTTTGAGCATTAATACATATAAGGATTCTAATATGAAATTTGTAATATATATGCATGGATATGAGCTATGTGATATCCAAATGGCTATAGTGTTGAGGTGGCCAAGGCATGGCATGACAAGGCAAGGAAATGCATGGCATGACAATTCAAGGAAAGGCAAGGCATGACAAGGCAAGCCATGGCATGGAAAGGCAAGAAAAGGTATGGAATGACATGGAAAGGCATGTCAAGGCATGGAAAGGCAAGGCATGGCATGGCATGTCAATACAAGGCAAGGGAATACATGGCATGGCAAGGAAAGGCATGACAAGGGATGGCATGGAATGGAAAGGAAAGGCATGTCATGGAAAATCATGATATGGAACGACATGAAAAGTGAAGGAAAGTAAAATAATAGAAGGAAAAGGCATGGCATGGAAAGACATGGCATGGAAAGTCAAAGAAAGGCATGGTATGGCATGGCATGGAAAGGAAAGGCAAGGTAAGACAGGGCAAGGAAAGGCAAGGTAAGACAGGGCAAGGCAAGGCAGGGAAAGGCAAGGTAAGGGAACAAAAGGCAAGGATAAGAAAGCAAAGGCAAGGAAAGCCTAGGCAAGCAAGGCTAGCAAAGGCAAGGCAAGGCAAGGCTAGGAATTGATCACATACTTTGTTGTGGATTCCCCATCCACTTGGCATATTTCAATTTCATGCATGGAGTTGACTACCTTGGAATTCACACACGTGGAGTGGTTCCATGCATGCACATTCTTGGAGGGAACATTCCATGTGGACACTTGGCATTTGAATTGGTTTTATGCCTATTTTTTGGTGGTGTGTCCCCTTCATGAGCATTATTTGGTGTATACTACTACTATTTTTTGATGAGGTCTAATTTCTTTGGAGAGGCTAATGTCCACATGTTGTAACATGGTCAACCATGGATTGAGGAGAGATATAACTAATTCATTATTATTATATTTATTTGTCTTGTCATGGAGTTAGTTTAGTTAGAAAATAATAATGTTTTATTGTATAAGAGAAGAGACTCGCTCTATAAAGAAGAATTATCTCTCTCCATTATAAATGGTGGAGAATTTGGGAATTTAAGAGCTCTCCTCCTTGGGATACATTGTAGAACATTTTGGCAAACTTAATGGATAATTCAAGAGGTATATTTTCATTTGATGTGAGGCTTTATTGTGCACTCATATTTTATGTGTTGATTTTGTATTAAGAAACCATTGTAACATGTTGTGATTGCAATTATAATGAACCATGCTTCATTTTGGATAGAGTAACGTGAGGTTTCAACTCTCTTATTTCTATTGTGATTATGTTAGCCTACATGATTGTTATTATTGGTTCCTAGAGTCTTAACTAGGATGATACTTCACCCTTTTATCAAATTTAGGTAATGAGAACCATTAATTGCTTATAGATTTATCACTTAGCAATCTTTTCCACCATAAGAGATTCGTTAATGTGTAATGCAAGAGTTTATAATCACTTTAAAAAAGCAATCATACATTCACACATAAAATTGATTAACTTTGAAATTCATACATTCATCACCATAAAATGAAAAAAAAATGAGATTCATAAAAAAACATGCCATGAAAACTATATATATATATATATACATATTCAACATCGTCTAAATTGTAAATGTTTTACAAAATGACACCTCGTGCCCAATATACAAAATGACAACAAGTTCCCTAACATAAAAAATAGCCATATGGTGGACTAGATACAAAATGGAAGTAATTGGTCCATCATTGACCACTTCCACCCTCGCCAGCCTCAGGAGAATCATGGAAATCTATCTTTATTATCTTGCTTGAAGAAACACCTCGAGTGGATTGTTGGCACAGAATTGATCAAACCAGTGTCATTCTCAGGTTAAAAACAAAATTCACTGAGTAGTCTAGAGCATTGGCATTTTCATCTCCACCGAAGAGAAGAAGTTTCACCCGAAGCGCAACCAAGACAAGAATATAGGGAAGGGAAAGGAGAATACTTAGGTGGGTTTCCAGAATCTTCAAAGTTCACCATGATCTTGTGTAAGACAGACTAATCCCAGAACAGATCTGAACTTATTCATAACTAGGAATAAATACAATCAAGTTGTGGAAGCATTTGTAAACAGAGACAACACATTGATCTTATCAAACATAAAGAAGTAAGGTACATAGAATATTCATAAGTAGAACATAGAATGACACAATATATTTCAAAATTTTAGGTCCTTCCATATATATTATCAAACGAGCTTCTTGGATACAATATTAGTGATACAATCAAGACTCTATTATAATATTATGGCTCTGGACTCATGTCTCAGAGGTCTATCTACCCTTTTCCCAAAAAACCTATACAAGTTACAATCCCAGAACCTTTTATCTATCTGCTCCCTCTATACCATCTATGACAAAACCCAACAACCAACCAACTACACCCAACCCTTTTACAATCATATGCATCTCATACATATAGGCTAAGTGGGATCTTCCGGCTTTAGACTCTGCATGTTTTCTTGCTCTTTTTTTGTTGTAACTGCTTTTTCCTTGCTAGTGTTGCACTGTCCCTTTTTGAAATCATTTTTTGTTTCTTTTCTTGCTTCGATGTCCAACTTCTTTGTGGCTCGCAATAATTTTGTTTGACCAAAATTGGGACTGTAGTCCTCCTTGTGCAACTTCTTACTAAAAACGAAGGGCCCAACAGGGTCTGAACACAATCCTTGACTCGCCCTCGAGTCAAGTCCTTGGCGCTTTCGCGACTTCTAGGAATTCCTATTGTTGTCCTTTGTCCTCCTTCTCCACTTTGCTTTCATCTTCTGCTTGCGCTTTTTCCTTTTCTGCCTTTTCAAATGAAGTTCCCAACTCTAGGACCAACTCTAAGGCCCCCTTCTTGACTTCTTGGAAACCCACAATTTTGTCTTGCCACTTCCTTACAAAAAGTGAGGCTTCATCTACAAACTACTAAGTCCCATCTGTAATGCATCCTTTAGGCTTGGATGTGACCAAGGAGTACCACTCAGAATCAACTGTAACATCTACCTGATGCATCTGCACGTACGTTGTCTGAACAACATGTCAAAATTCACGCAACTCCTTCTTAGCTATTGCTTGTGCTTCAAACAAAGCGTTCAGTTCATTGTCTTCTTGTTGGATCTAATCGAATTTCTCCTGCTGCTCCAGCAGTTCCATGGTGACTGCAATTTATTCATTGAGAAATTGTATTCTTGTGCACACATCCTCCAGAGTTTGGTTGCACCTTGCAATGATTCTCGTCCAATCGTTGACTTCACGAAATATCCTTGTACATTCGATTGTACGCTTGTGAAGTGTTGCTCTGGCATTATTTCCTTCCAACACTACTTTCTTCATATGCTCTTTCATCTTCTTGGGTTGTTTTTCTACTTCCCACTGGCTCTCCCGCAGTTGTGCTTCTAAGTTCTCTTTGTGAATGTCCAGTTGTGACCATGCTCGCTGGAGTAGCTCAATCTGCTTCTTAGGATCTCTTGCGGCACTGGATTTCGACAGTTGAGGTGTTGCCTTCCTTATCTCTGGCCAGGTTTCAACAAGATTCTCCTGGACTCTTTCCAGTTTCTGGTCTGCCTAGACCTTAGCGTATTGTCCCTGTATCTTACGTGATTAGGCAAGGAGTGCTTCCTCCCTTAAAAATTATACATTCCTTTCGGCCTACTGGAGCCTCTGCTCCAGTTAATCAATTGAGTCTCTGATCATCCCGACCAATTGTGTTCCTGACCATTGTGTGAGGCCAATAGAAGAGGGGGTGGCCTCCCTGGGTACTCGAACCTGCATTGGGATTCCATTGGTCATTGAATGCTATGAAGGTGTCTCCACCTCCTCTTCTCATATAGATGGTCCTGGCGCAAAACTTAACCTCAACACTGACGGCAAGAAATTTAGTACTTTTGTTCTTTCTAAGCAGAGCTACATCATCTCTGCGCATTGTTGTGGGTTTTGGAGTACCAGCTCCATTTGTTCCTGCACTGATGTTGCACTCTGGCCTGATGTCGTATCAGATTCCTACTAAACCTCTAGTATCTTTGCCTCTTTGTGGACCTCAGCTTCTGGAGTTGCACTCTTTTCGATAGCACTCTCAACCTTGGTCATTAAGGGAGTACACTGAGGACTTAGGACTTGCAGCTTTGGCACAATTTGCATTTTCATTGAAAATAGAGTGTCCTGAATTGGCACAAAGGGTATGATTTCTTAGATCTCGGCTTCAAGGTTTGGCCTAGTGAGTTCTATTCTCTGTTCGGGTAGGTTGGGGTTTGGACCAGTGAGTTTTTGTCTCTTCTCGAGTATCTCTAGGTGATCCAACTGCATGGGTTCTGGGTTAGTCGTTTGGGATGGAATGGCGATTTCCCAAGTGGCGAATGGGGTTGTGGTGGTGATGGAGGTTGTTTAATGAAGATGGTGGTGGATGGAGCAGTGTTTGGCTTAGGGTCATCTTGGATATCTATAATTTGGGTTGCTCGAGCTGTTGAGCGAGTGCGAGGAATGGTGGATGGTATGGGATGGGGGTTCAGAACCTTACTTGGGGAGATCCTTGTCCTAGGTTTCTTAGCCATTGGGTCTCCAACAAAGGAAGCGCTGAGAATTTCGTTGACATCCTTACCTGTCAACATGGATTTCTCTAGAAGTTGTGGGAACATGGGTAATGCTCTCTTCTTGCGCTCCAGCAACTGCATCTCTTCCCCCTCCTCTGAATTTGTTTTCACTGTGGACTCTTTCTTTTGTAACTTTGAGCTCGAGCTTAGTCCTACCCCTGCTTCCTGACCCCTTTTCTTCATTAGTTCCGTAGGAAGAAGGTAGTGCATCCATGACTTGTGCAGGTTGCATTTTACTCTGGTCCATGACATAACCTCCTTGTCGAAGGCTTCCTCATCCAAGTAAAATGGCAGCATGTGAGTGTTGAAGTCTTCCCACTTAAAATGTCTTGTCCATACAAATGTATGGTGGTGTTTCATGCTAAATGAAATGTTCCATGTGTTGAGGTTGAGAAATTATTGTGGAATGCGCAACCTATGAGTGGCATCTAGCGACCTGTTGTACCATTTGGAGAATGATGTGTTGTTGAAGGTAGTATTCTTTGAGTCTAACCTTGAGTGCCAGGGCTTGAACATATTTTCCAATCTCCCCTTATCTGTTGGTGGCATCCACTTCAACATTGTGAATGCAACCAACAAGTAGTCGTAAGTAAAAGTGTCACCCTTCTCCTATGCTTCCTCACAATCCACCAAGAGTTCTTCTAGTAAATAACTACACCAATTCAATACAACATCGTTGGCACAAAAATTTGCCACTAATAGGGCATCCAGTGTACACTCTCATTTGTAATACAACCGCATGAACTTGCTAGAAATTACATAGAAAGAGGTCATGACCATCTCAGGTAGAATGGGGTTAATTTTGGTTGTGTTCCCCCCCCTCTGCATATGAAATCGTTCATATAAACTAGGCTCCCCATTCTTCTTTCCATGCTTTTTGGGACCCTGAAAACCTTTGGACACATCCTCGCCTTCAATGGATAGTCCAGTAAGTTGATGGATGTCCTCTGCGTGAATTGGATATCTTATATCCATCCACATAATTATGTCATGTACCCTTCTAATGAGAAACTTGGTACATCTTGAAAATTCTCTAGTGGTGTCGAAAACTGGAAAATCCATGAGGTTCATAATAGTAGAGTTAAACAAATTAATGAACTCTAGCTTTGGCATGAACTACATTCTTCCTAACTCGTCCAGAGAGACACTCTAGAAGACATTGATGTTCATTTGTGGGAACAAAACCTGGTCTGTTAGGTCGAGGTCGAGAAGGTTGACTTGCTCGACCTTACCTTTGAAATCTCCCACGATCTTGACTCGGGGGTCACAGGGCTCGTCTGAAACTGTATTCTTAGAAACGACACTTCTACTCCCTATAGCTCTTGGCATGGTGATTCTGAACTGTCACACACTTCAACAGGATAAACTGGTATTGTGGATCACAATTGAGGGTTGAGGGATTGCATAGGCTTGAGCACAATTCAGAATTCACATAGCACTAAGTTCTCTCTGGGAAACAAGGAGTCCTACAATGAGTTCCCAGAACCTTATACTCAACCTTAGCTAGCAATTCCTGTAATAAATGCTAAGGCTATTCATCATTAACCCTATAGACGCAACTTGGATCTGAGTTGTCCAACGAGACTGGTTAACATGGTAAATCTATCGGGTGCTATTTTGATTTATTGAGCAAGTTGGTCAAGGACGTGACCGATTTTAGACCTTACCATTTAACGGTTGAGAATCCTAGCATGAATGCCGATGGCATCTTCGTGTATCATGGCTTTATGGTTTAACAGAATTCGGACGGGTTACTGTAGCGGTAATAAAGGCTATGACTGGACTGGGTTCGTGTGGCACATGGACTAGGATTGTGTCTGGATTTTCTCTCCCTCTGACCACAAAATGGGTCCCCATCATATTTAATGATTGTCATTAATATATTTTTGGCTCTTCTGATCCTACGCTGCTGAGTAAGCAGCTCTGCATCAAACAACGCTTTAGATGGAAAAAATGAAATGCATGTCACGGTGCAAGAATGCACTCTTTGACTTTATTAACTGAATTCAAAGAAATTGCAAAAAAACTCAAATCTAACTACTATACATGCTCCTTTGGACTAGAGAAACAGTCCTTTAGCTCAGTTATGAGACATATAGGGTTTCAAGAGAGCGACATTCACCCATCCTGGCTGAAGTATACCATTCAATTGTGCAAGTTTGACTCCTCCAAAAGGTCAGATCTCCACAACTATAAATGGTCTGAACCATTGCATGCACAAATTTCCTGGATGTTTCTAGTATCGACTGTCATAAAGTAGGACCTTGTCTCCTTGCGTAAATGCTTTAATATTAATGTGTCTATCATGTCAAGCTTTATGCCTTGCTTTCTCAACTGACTGATGAAACTATGCTAAAAACCCAGTCTCTTTAAGTTCTTTCACTTCCATAAGCCTCTGCTCAACTGATTCATCCTCCTACACGTGTGTAATATTTGCAATATATAGACTTGGGGCAATGAATTCTGCAGGTACCACAACCTCTTTCCCGTTGACTAGTTGAAATGGAGTATACATGTGGATTTTTTTTGTGGTTTTCTTGTAAGCCCATAAAACTATTGGGACTCTGTCATATCAATCCTCCCTATTTGTGAAACAAACCTTCGTTAATCCTCTCTCCAAAATATTGTTAAATGCCTCTACTATTCCATTGGCTTGCGAATGGTAGGGGATACTTTTATGATGTTGGATCAAAAACTCTATTGTAATATTTTCTATTGTACTATTGATAAAATGAACACCCTTATCACTGGTCAAACTCCTAGGACATCAAAATTGAGTGATAATATTTTCAAAAATGAACCTAGTAGCAGTATCAGTTGAGAAATCCTAGACAACTATTGCCTCCTCCCAATGTGTAAGGTAATCGGTTGCGGTAATAATATACTTGGCCTTTGAATGCTTAGTTGTGGGGTTGATCGACCCAATGAATTCAACCTCCCATTTCTTAAGTCCTTGTAGAGCTCGAACTGGATGAAGAGGAAACTCATCTTTTCATGATGGCTTTCCCACTCTTTGACATACGTCACAATATCTAGAATATTACTTTTCATCCTTGAAGAGCATGGCCCACCATAATCCATCTTGGAGGACTTTCTGCATAGTGGCCTTTCCTCCCACATGGCCTCCCACAACTCCACTGTGGCACTCCCACAGTATGTCTTGTCTTTCATGATCTAAGACACATCTCTTGAGGATGTTATTTAGGTTCAACTTATATAATTTCCTCGCAATTAATTGATATTCCGCTACTCTAACCACCATATGACGTTTCTAAGTTGCGGAGTACGTTTCTGGGTAGGCCCTTGTACTCAAGAAGACTGTTATTTCTTCCAGGTATTCTGGTATAGCCTCAACCCAGAACATGTATGCATCTAGGAGATGATCATCGACTGCTCTACCACTTTCCCCTAACTCTAATCTAGACAGGTGATCAAGCCCCACGTTGCATCTTTGAGGTTTAATGATCACCTCAAATGAAAATTCCTGGAACAATAACAACCATCGACAAATTCCTCCTTCCAGAACAGGCTTGTTAACTAGATATTTTAACGCAGAATGATCAGTAAAGAACTTAAAATGAGAGCCTAACAAGTAATTTCTAAACTTCTGCAGAGCGTAAATAATAGCTAAACCCTCCCTTTCTGTGGTTTTATAGTTTCTCTCAACTTACAAAAACTTCCTACTAGCAAAATAGATAGGATGATCCATGGATCCATCTCCTGGTTGTGCTAATATGGCTCCCAGGGAAATAACTGATGCGTCTACATGCACATGAAATTCATTTTCCCAGTTCGGAAATATCAGAATAGGTGTTGTGATAATCTTTTCCTTCAGGATGTGGAACACTTTATCACACTCTGGCGTCCACTGGAACACTTATGACTTCTTTAGTAAATTTTCCAGGGGTGTAGTAATGTTTGCATACCTTCTGATAAACCTGTGATAGTCCCTTGTTTTCCCCAGTGTGGGGCGCAACTTCTTAGCGCTCGTAGGTCGAGGCATGTTCACAATAACTGCAACTTTGGATGGGTCTACCAGTACTCCTTCTTAGCATATTATGTGGCCTAAATTTTTTCCATGTGGCACACAGAAGATACACTTCCTGAGATTCAAGGATATCTGCAATTCTCTACATCTATCAAACATCAGATGTAGTAGCACTACATGTTCGTTGAAAAGACTGTATATCGTCCAATCATCCATATAAATTTCTATAAACTTGTGGATAAATTATTTGAAATATGCTATTACAATCCGAGAAAAAAATACAGGGGCGTTCTTTAGGCCGAATGGCATCACATTATATGAAAATTACCCCCATTATGTTATGAATGTGTTCTTATTTTTTTCTTATACAACAATCCTCACTTGGTGATAGCCCAAAAATCCATCTGTAAATGAGTATGATTCGTTCCCCGCAACTTGTTCTAGCACTTCATTAGTAAAAGGTGTTGGGAAAGGGTCATGCACACATGCACAGTTAAGGCTTCTGTAGTCTACACAACCTAATTTCCTCTGTGGCTTTTTTGATCTAGATGACTATTGGGCTAGAACCCATTCTACTTCTTCTACTGCAAAAAAGAGTCTAGCCTCCAACATCTTGTCTACTTCCTTCTTAACCTTCTCTTTCACTCTGGGGTTAAGGCGATATGGTCTATGCCTTATAGGATTTTATCTTGGTTTAAGTTCAATTTTCATCTCTCCCATAGCTCCTTTAATCCCTTTTAGCTCTGAAAATGTCTTTGGGAACAAGTCCTCATACTCTCGCAACAGGCTATGTATTTATTGGCTAGTTTTTTCATCCCAGTAATCTCCCACCATAGCTATCTTAGCTTGCTCTATAGTTCCTATATTGAATTTACGCAACTTCAATGGATAATTATAAGAACCATCAATCTAGCTAGGTATAATGTTTTGGATTTCTCTGCTTCCTTCTGTTTCCTTAATGGCTAAGTTTCTTAATTCTTCTAAATCATTTGGGTTTTCCAAATCCTTCTCAATTTTATAGCATTCTATAAGTCTCTTGTTCGAGTTTAAGTGAAGGTTAGACTTAAGTTCTTGGTTATTCTTTGCACATACCACTAAGTCTGTTTTCTGTTCACCAGCATTGGTAAAAAGGAATTCTTTAATTTTTTGCAGGACTACTTTAAGCTCAGGGTACTTACTTGTAAACAAGAAGTCCTTGCAAAATTAATATGCTAATGTTTTCCAGATGTTGGTTTGTCTTCTTGTTTCTTCATGCAAGTACCAGGCTTTCGGAATTATACCTATTGTTGTTCATGAGATTAATCTTAAGGCTCAATGAGTAATGTCAGGCATCATGATGTTTTATGAAAATGTTTTAAATGAGTTATTTTCCTACCTTTAGTTATATATTAAATGATCCTTAAATGAAACTAATAATAGGATAGTACATAGGTCATACTTCATTTTCTGAGTCACAATTATAATATCAAATGGTGTGGGAGAAACATACAAAACCGTTAAACAAATCTAGGCATCAATGGCAGATGATTCTCACCTTATTTGCAGTTGAAGAAAGTAAAGAGTGCACCCTTGAACAGGATATGAGATGCAGTAATTCAAATAGCTTGCAGGTCTTGTATTACTTACAATAAATACAGAGAAAAAAATGATTACTTAATGAATTGTTGACATAATATGATTACAATAGTTGTGATACTAAATTGATATCAATCACTTATCACAAAATTACATAAGGAAATTTGGAGATATGAAAATATAGAAGAAACACATAACTCAAACTAAACAAAAATTGGAATCTATGTCTGCACTTGTATTAATACTAAAAAAGGAAAGTTTTCTCTATTACATCCGGCAAAAAGCAGCCTGGAATACATCTGAAATCTATCTATTTATACAAAAATTATCACAACTCAAAAACCATTGGAATTCATGCAATATATCCTAAAAACATAATGTAATTCGAATGAAGCGACAACAAGATGATATTGTTTGAGCTGGCGCTTTCATCTGTCTCTTCATCTGCTCGTAGACCCGCTCATTTTCCTTCTTTAAATTGGGCACACATGTCTATTGAGGCCACCATAATCATTTGTTTACTATCCTCATCATCTGATTCCACTGCTATCTGTTCTTTGGATACGTTTACTGGAAAAATAATAGCAGTTGAAAATATGGAGGGAGTGATAATGTGACAGGTAGCTCAGCATTGGCTCGTTATGTGATGGCTAAAAATTATGAGAAAGAGTAAATGCTCACGAATAGGATGACGTGGGGAAAATTGTAAGTGGGGAGGTAAACGGGGTAACCGATGTGGAAGGTGTGATAGGCTAGAGGGTGAATGAGATACATGACGTGGATGAAAAGTGTTTCTCTAGCGTCCCTTTATATTTATCTATTTCACGGGGATGCAAGGAGGTGGTTTGAATTAACCCTCTTTTATTCCCGCAATGCGCCTAGTGATGCCACATAGCTCTTTTATTATACCACAGTTTCAATTGTGGGACCGCCTAGGAATTCTATCATTCGAGCATGTTGAGTCCCCAAAATGAAACATGGCCATTGATATAGTCGTGATCTGCGATCTTAGTGCACCTTCTAAATTTAGCGCCACTGCTAAGGTTTATCTGCCTGCCAACTTTAGGATCATTCTAGGCGCTCTTGGAGATGGCACTACTTTGGTGATAAACAAGAACACTTCCTAGAGGATGATCTGACGTGGTGGTCTGACGTCACTATGCTAACGTGTCATGAAAATATAAGTGACATATGTCAGCACCAACTAGATACCAGGTGTCATGACAGATGAGAGCACCACATGTATGAACTGATGAGTGCCACATACTTTGGCACTTCATGAGCCTTGGTCCTGCCATTATCTTATGCAGTTTTGACGGTGATATGTGTCTGAGTTTAGTTGTAAATGAGTCATCTTATTCCTTGTTGGAGTCCTCTGGACATTTGATGATTTCTCGTTCTAGAATCTCAAAAACCTGTGTCCAAGTAATAATAGTGTCTATGGCTCGCATCGTGGTGTCTGACATCTGCATTTGGGTTTGAAACTTCATCCGCTGCATCAGAATTCTTCGTCATTTTCCTTGGTGCCATGATTTCTAATGAAACAGAGTGAAGTTACCTATTGGAGAGAAAATCCATGAGTCTTTCAAACAGATAGAACTTTATAATTGCAGAAGGTAAAAATGAATTCGAAATTGAAGTTCTTTATTCAAACAAATTTATTGATTTTCGTATAGCTTCACTGACGAAAATTTATTATCGTTAATGGAAATGTCTACCTGGAGATTCACAATCCGTGTTTGAATCATTATCCTTAATTATTCATAAATTCCATCAACCACTTTGACGGTTCGCATTCGAGAGTTTTGGATGTGACAGAGTGGGAAAATCCTAAATCCCGAATGCGCGAAAAATATTAATCTCTGAATAATTGTCTTTAAAATCTTAATTAATCATGTTTTAAAAAGGTGTGTTAACTTCAAGTGTTTCGGGAGTTTAGACTTCGGGAAATTTTAATGTATCTCGAGAGGGAATTCCTGAAACCCAAAACTGTGAAGCGATTAATTATCTGGTAATCGATTTTAAGTCTTAATTAATCATATTCAATTTTAAGCATTTCAGAAATTCGAACTTCGGAGATTTTAGGATACGATACAGGATAAACGTCTGAGCTCCGAACTATGAATTCATTATTTATCTCTTGACCATAATTAACTTAATTAATTAAAGTTTAACACCTCGGCATTTTGATATTTTGGTGATTTGTGAATTCATTCTTTGTTAAATTCCTGAAGGATCATCTTCTGGATTGATGTGTTATATGACGTGTCGAGAAAAGGGAGGTGCCACATGTTACTTGGAATCGTATGAATCTTCAAACAAAAATGTCAAAAATAGGTGCCATGTGTCAACTCATGGAAGACTCAAAAGATACACATGTCTTAAGACTTGCGTCTTTAAAAGGTTTAGGAAAAGTCGAGAGTAGATACCTTCAGGTTTCAGAGTTTTTTATCATTAAGACTTATCGAAACGTCTGAAGCATGAAGCTCCAAAGCGACCTTTAGTGATTTGTCTCTTTAAAATTCAAGCGGCTCCTGAACTCCGAAGGTATTAGGGTCATTCGATCAAAAAAGGAAAAATCATCAACGACGGATATCATGTGTGCCTTATTACTAATTAACCATAAATGAATTTGATTTAAAATTTGAAAGTTATTTTCTAAGCTACTGTTTTCTTTAGGAAAGATTATATTTTCATGCAGTGAAGAATATAAAGCTCAAAAGTTCAGAATGGTATGTGTTCCAACATAGGCTCCATCTGGGGATTGCGTCTCCCTATGAGACGTGGAATAATAATAGACTGGGTGCCTTTATTGGGCAAATGGAGTCATTATTGCATTTCTGGAATACACCTTTAGGAGTTAATCATACAAAGAAAAAATTAACTTCAACCGAACCTCAGAAAACCTTTAAAACACCTAATCATTGATCTCAAGTTAGACTATTTAAAATTTCCCTTTTTTAAAACTGAGTTTGGATTTGCTTAAGATAATCAAAACAACTTTAACCGAAATATCAGATTTTGATCGATTTCGTTCGCATCAAGGTTAATTATATGTGACAGATTATTAGGGAATCCCTCGTTGGTTCAGAATGTAAATATTACTGGAAAGAGAACTAGATGTCAAAGTATGTCATGTAGATATGTATGACAACCATACAGATATCATAGACATTGCTTCACTGCCAGTGAGCTTGTTCAATACCCTAGTGAAGTTATCTACTTCTCCCATTGAATTTTGTTTCACCACTTCAATTAGCACTTGTGAATTTTTTTGAGATGAGGGCAATCATTACATGAATTTCCTTTCATCATATCTTTCTGGACAAAATAGGGGCAATCGAATTTCGAATTTCCTTTCACCATTTGTCTTGGACTAGATGGGGGCAATCAGATTATGAATTTCCTTTCACCATCTATCTTATATTTTAATATTTTGAAGTGGGGGAAATAAATCTGTATGTATCATACAAGGGATGATATCTCCTTAAAAAAAATTAAAAGGAAGGTCTGTTATAATTTTTTAAGCATGCTCTGAAACTAATTTTCTTCCAATATTCAATACACCTTCTCCCATATGGAAGATTTTATAGGGATTTTGAATTTCAGGGATCAACCTTGAACGAATTAGTTAGTTTAAAACCAGATAGAAGATCTAAAGTTATCAGGATTAGCCTAGACATACTTTCTTTCAGTTAAAATCAGAGGAACATAAAGATGTTATCCTAATCTCATTTTGAAGACATGTTTTTAAGTTTTCAGAGTCAAGGTGAAATTCTTTCTTTCTATGAAGATCCAGGAAAGGTAACGAAAATCAGGATAGAATAAAATCTCAGGGATTGGAAAATAAAATAGAACGATGACTTCAAAGGGGAAAACAAAAAATAATCTCATTCTGACTTAAGTTTGTTTATTGATTCTCGAACTTCTTTTCAAGCCATTTTTATCCTTATTTTCTTTCTTCTTTTATTTTATTTTTTATTTCATTTTCATTTTATTCAGAGAAGGCTTCATAATTAATCTGTAATATTTATACTTTTTTTATATTTGATCGGGTGAAAATATCTATATGAGTGAAACCGCCTTTACATCCAATAAGATTTCTTTAAAATTTTAGCTTGGACTAGAGAGATAGGAGTTCATACCTCAGATTTTGTTTGTATTTTCAATCAAGCATATAATTAATTTGTCACCTGTTTTGAGAGAAAGAAAACGTTTTTAAAACTGAGTTTTTTATTCTGATACATCCTGATCTCTCAACTGACAGTAAGTATTCTGCACGGGAACAAAAATGGGAAATGTCAGAAAATTTTAAAGAATAGAAATGACATGTGGTACAGATGCTTTTATCTTTTTCTTTCATGATATCAAGTAAACTTGGATTATTTACAACAAAAAGTAAAATTTGGATAGTTTACAAAAGGAAAATAAAACTACAAATTGAAACAGAAAACAATGTCAATCTAAACCGGTATGTACAATGGGAATCTGAAATATGCCTATTGCATAAAATGTTTTGGGTAATGCCTGTTGATAGGAGCGTCAAGAATTTTTCCGTCGAGGTTTTCTAGTAAGAAGGAATTTTTCCCCTCAACAGCTACAATCCTGAATGGTCCGAGCCAGAGATGGTCGAACTTGCCATGTTTTCTTACATACTCTTTTCTATCATCCCACTTTAAAACTAGATCGTCGGGAAGAAACTCTCTCTCATATTATCTTGGTACTTTTGAATTTTGTCATCTACCTCGGCCCTATTTTGCTGGACTTTGATTATTTGATTTATCCTTCTTGTAACGTCATTTGTCTCTTCATTTGCATCTTTCTACAACTTCATCACAAGAAGAGTGAGATTGATAGGAAGGACAATGTTAGTACCATAAACCATTTGAAAAGGGGACATACCTATTGATTTCTTGGTGCTGATTCGATCCACCCATAGATCATATTTGAGGTGGACGTGCTAAGCCTCTTTGTTTTCTATCAACATTTTTTTTATTATAGTAATCAAGTTCTTGTTAGACAATTCGGCCAACCCATTCCCCTGATCATAATAGGTTGTAGAATGTCCTAACACAATGTTGTGTTTTTGGCATAAATTGACCATTTCCATAGATTTGAAAGCTTGGGCATTGTCAGTGGCTATTTTTTGATGGAAACCAAATCTTGATAGGATATTCTCTTCCAAGAAGTTTATTACTACCAAATCCGTAGCATTCTGAGTTGGAATGGCTTCGACCCACTTCGTGAAGTAATCGGTAACGGTTAAAATCCATTTATGTTGGGCGCTTGACTGCCGGTGGATTTCTCCGATGAAATCTAGACCCCATTGTTGAAAGGGATCTTCTTCTTTGACCGAGATTAAAGGTAGTGCAGGGAACTTTTTCTTACCAGAGAACAGTTGGCAAGAGTTGCAGGCTCTGACCTTGGCATTCACATCAGTAAATAACTTTGGTGAATAATATCCTGCTCTTAAAATCTTGTAGGTCATTTCCCTCCAGGCGTGGTGTCCTCCACACACTCCTTCATGAAATTCATTTATGAAACCTTCTATTTCAGGTTCTGTTAAGAAACATAACAAGAAACCTAGAGGATCCTTCCAATATAGTTGACCATAAATAATACAATATTTAATTGTGAGTAGCTTCAAAGTTCTTGCCTTGGATGGAGTCATGTCATTCGGGCACTTAAGGATAAGGAGGTATGAAACAATATTGCAATACCAAGCAGAGGAATAAAAATTATCTTCAAGCTGAATCATAGGTGTTTGATCATCAAGCTCCTCTATATCTGGGAGATATCTGTGTGATTCCAGGTGATTTATCCTGAGTGCCCTGAAATTTGATTCGGCTAACAGTTTCGTCAGACCTTGACCTTTGACTAGTTTGGTCGGCTTTACATCTAGATCGAACTCCTAAATTTTAGCTAACCACCGACCTTTCTTTCCATTATTGTCTAGTTGAACCAAGATCTCTTTGACAACGCTTGTTGGCATGTAAGCGATTATTTTGGAATGCAAAACATATGTCCTGAAATCTTTAAGAGATTTCACCATTGCGTAAGCTTGTTTTTCAAGTATATCGTACCTTAACTATGCATCCTTGAGGCTTTTGTTGAAGAAAGCTATCAGTTGCTTGAATACTTCCTTGTTCTTTTGTAGGAGTACCACTGCAACAGTATGTTCAAAAGCGAACGAAAAGATCAGGAATTCCTTTGTATAGTCTGGACTTGCTAACATCGTTGCTTCCCCTATAGATTTATTGACACGCTCGAATGATGCTTTATCTTCAACGATCCATTTCACTTTGTTGTCTTTCTTCAACATATCTGTAATAATTTTAATTATTTCAGCAAAATTGGGAATGAATCTTCTCAAAAAGTTTATCTTTCCTAAAAAAGATTGAATTTATTTTATGTTCCTAGGAATATTAATTGTGTCTATAGCCTCAACTCATTTCGGGTCAACCTTGATTCCTTTTTTGACACTATATGACCCAATATCTTACCTTCTTGCATAGAGAAATGTGATTTCTTAGGATTAAGAGACAAACTGAACTTTCTGCATTTTTCGAAGGTTTGCTTGAGGTGTAGCAGATGTTCTACATCAGAGTTAGAAAAAATCGTTAAATCTTCAAGATAAATAAAGATGAATTTGTCTCTCTCACCGATGAATGTGATGTCCATCGCTCTCTGGAAATTAGCCCTTGCATTCATCAAACCAAATGGAATTTTATCGTACATAAAAGTTCCCCACAGAGTGGTAAATGCAGTCTTTTCTCTGTGATCTTCATGGACATCGATTTGATTGTATCCGGAAAAACCATCAATCATGGACATCCTATTAGCACCAACTACATTTTCTAGAACATGATCCATTTTTGGGAGTGGGTAGTTGTCTTTGAGGGATGACCGATTTAGGTTTTTGAAATCTACACAGAGCCTTATTTCGCCATTTTTCTTTCTGACCTAAATTCGCTACCCATTCGGAATACCTGAGTGGAACGATAATTTTGACATTGAGAATTTTATTGACTTCCCTTTCTATCACTGGCAGGAGGATCAGGTTTATCTGCCTAAGCTTCTTCCTGAAATTTTTGATGTCGTGTTTTAAAGGAATCTTATGTTCAATGACAGATGTATCATAAGTTTTTATATCATCATAAGACCAAGAAAAAACATCCTTGTATTGTCTAAGCAATTCGGCGTACTTACCTTTCATTTGGGACGGGTGGTACTTTGATATGTTGACCATCTTCGAATCTTCGTTAGTTTCTACATTACAATCTTCAACTTCTTCGGGTTGGGGACGTAAGGTAGACTTTAAAGGTATGTAATCCTAGTCAAACAATCATTCTAAGGGGATCAGGCCTCTGGGAATATGATTATTCTTAATCATGAGCATATGGTGGTTTGCGATCTTGTCTTGGAATTTTTTTGGGTACTCCCCTTCTTGCATAATCCAAGTAGGATCATTCTGGTTTTCATGATCTATGTGAGTTTCAGAAAAATCATCAATCATCTCCAGGAACTGTTTAATTTGTTCGTCATCTTCAAACACTTGCCAGTGTTGTACATTGTTCAGGATCAAGGGTTTATGTCTCATCTCAATGTGACACTTCAGTTTCAATACAGTGGGCACTATGAAAGTCACAACATCTTTGGCTAAAGAGTCGGCTTGCTGGTTTTCCATTCTAGGGATAGAGTCAATATTAAAAGATGAGAAGAAATTCTCTATCAAATCGTAGACACAATTTATGTATGACATCATCCTTGGATGCTTATCTTGATACTGTTGTTTTATTTGTTTCAAAATGATCTTTGCATCACCATAAACTATTAGATGTTCGATTTTTAACTTTTTGGCTGCTTCCAATACTAAGACTAGAGATTCATATTCACAGACATTATTCGTATAATCAATCTCCCACTGTAATATATATGAGAAGGGAATAATGTACTCATATCCTGGCACTACAAATAACAATCCATCCCCTGCTCCTTCGTAGGATGAAGCGCCATCAAAAAACATCTTCTACATTCCTTCTCTACTATTTACATTTTTCATTGTTTTCTTCTACTTTTTTATTTTCTTCTTCTGTAGATTCTTCGAAATCGTCATCTATAGATAAAATACAATTTCCTAAGTTCTGATTGACAACATAGACTAGGTAATTATTGGGGTTTGGGGGGTCACTTACAATATATGCCACTCTAGTCTCTTTGTACATTCGAGTGAATTGTCCACCGAAAATCGAGATTGTAGCGTAAGTCATGTCCAGCTGAACTGATCCTCCTAATTTGGCACCCCAAGACCTGGATAGAAGCATGTTGTACTTAGTAGGGACGTCAACAATGACCACATCCATAAGGATACTTTTTACATGGATCTCAGCAAGATTTACTACCATATGTTTAATCATGCCTAGACACTTAACCTTTCTAGAATCAAATGAGTACAAGTCTTGATAAGGTCTAGTTATTTCAAGGCCTAGCTTCTCCATGATAATTTTAGGCATTAAATTATGAGAGGCCCCCAAATGTAACATACAGTTGTGGAGTAAATGGTCATGCATCGTTAGTGTAATATAAAATGGAACAACATAATCCTTGGTGTTTTCGATGTGTGGACCAAACATGATCATAGGTCTTTCATCTTGTAGATTAATAACATCTGTGTGACATTCAGCATCAGAAAAATTTATCACTTTAGCAATTTTCTTTTTATAAATCGTTTTTTTTGCAAGCTCAACCAGAGGCACAGGGATCTTAATTTTATTAAGTTCATTTTCTAAACTGAAACCTCCGAATTTTTTTTCGATTTCTCTGGTTGGAACTTCTGCTTCTATATTTTATGGTTTTTTAGTTTGCGTTGTTCTCGTTTCAACTGGTTTTGTTCGGGAAACTTGTGTTTTAGTTGGTGGTTTAGTAACTACTGCCTCATACATTTTATTTCGTGACAAAATATTTTTCGGTGGAACATTCATAGGATTTTTTTTCTCTGGTCCTTAAATCACACTTCTATTGGAGTTCAACCATTATTGAGTCAGTGAGCCCTTGATAGGTAGAGTCTCCCAGATTATTAATACTTTATTCATTATTAAACAAGGATTCTAGATCTAAAGACTTCTCATAATCCCGTTTGGTTAAATGCGGCTCGAGATCATCATCACTAAGGTTATTCAGATCTTCTTATAACCCCTCATAATTTTGCATGTCAACCCTCTGCATAAAATTATCAGTTTTAAACGGGGCTTAGATCTTTTGATCTTCATTTTTTATTTGTATTTGTTGCATATGGGGGTTAGGGTTTCTCTTGAACTGATTCCTAAAGTAGGTATCATGTTTGGCTTGATCTAATTCAATCCTGGATATCTTGTTTGATAAATCTTTAATTATCTTGGCCATCTCATCCATTTTATCTTCTGCGGACTTCCCAGATGCAGATGGTCCTGCATGCTCTTTGAAATGCCTAGGTTCTCTAGTTCCCATCTCAACTTTGGTTTTTAATTTCCTGGATGCCATCATATTAGATTTGATTTCTATGGCATCATATTGCATTCCTACTAGAGTGACATATCTTCTTTCTCTTAAGAGGAGGGAATATTCAGGTTCAAAATCCCCTGCAAAAGTTACCTTTGCCACAAGTTGAGAGGGTTTGAATTCAGCTGGGATTTTGTTGTACAGTTTGTTGAACCTCTGAGTAAATTCAAGACTTGATTCTGAATTTTTTTTTCTTAAAGCCTTGAATTCAGTCAAATAATAAAGATGATCCTTCTTCTCTCCCCATTGTCTTAGGAAGGCATTTTCTAGATCATCATATGACCGTATGGAACCTACCAGGAGTCCTCAGAATGAGTTTCTCACTTTCCTTCGAAGGTTTTTACTAATGGCCTTCAGTAAAAATATTTGTGTTCAATGCCAAGGATATCAACAAACTGATCAAAAAAGGCTATCTGTTCGGTTGCGGTTAAATCTCCTTCTCCCATGCATTTTGGTAGGTTTTTCATATAATTTTCAGGCAAATCATGAAGGATGACAGGCAGGACCAAGGGAGCTTACCTAGCAACTACCTTGGAAAAAATTCTAGTAGGCAGAGCTTTTCCTTGACCATGTCCACCTTCTCCTCCTCCTCCGGCGCCACCAACACCAGCCATTGGAAGTCTAGGAGATGAACTTCAGGATCTATAAAGGGGATTTTCAAAAACTTCAAGGGAATCAAGTGGTGACCTTTCGACTACTTCGGTATGTGACGAAGGAAGTTATGTAAAAATGTTGTTGGGAGATGGAAAATATAAAAGAGGAGGAAAAAGGAAATGTGGACTAGTTTCCTCAGACTTACAAGATATATATATAGGAGAACCAATAGGGGGTGAATCAGGTTATAAAATATATTCTTCAGAGTTTCAGGAAACTGAATAATGAAATTTGGGAGAGGGTATACCCGACAGAGTGTCAACGATGACAGGTATTGAATGGGATTATTTATTCTCATTGGCAAAAGTATCTGTCAAATCAATCTCGAATTTTATCTCGAGAACAATTACCTTTGGAGCTTCAAATTTAGCCTCGGGTTCACTAGTTGAGGTCTCTGCATAATGAATTTGTTTAAAACTCTCTTTAGGGTTTAGTTCTTCAATTGGAACGTTAGCATTAACTTGTGTAACTTTGGGTTGATAAAATTTACCTGTTGATGCGACATTCTATTTGAGGTATCCCTTTGGTTTTAATAGCTTTTCGGGATCCGACACTGGTGTGGTCTACTTATCGTCTGGATTTTTTCTGGTATTCTTTCAACCGAATGCCAGTTTTGTCTACGATGGAGTCTCCAAGTGAAATATAAAAGCAAGCCTTACTTGTGTATTCAATATTTGTTCACCATCAAAGATAGAAATTTATCTTTTCATTTTCCCATGGAAAATAACTTCGTTTATTTCTCCCTGGAAACGATGCCAAAAAGATGGTGTTCCTGAGATTAATCTTACGGCTTAAAGAGTAATGTTAGGCATCAGGATGTTTTATGAAAATGTTTTAAATGAGTGATTTTCCTACCTTTAGTTATATCATAAATGATCCTTAAATGAAATTAATAATAGGACAGTACAAAGGTTGTATTTCGTTGTCTGAGTCACAATTATAATATCAAATGGTGTGGGAGAAAATTACAAAACCATTAAACAAAGATAGGCATCAATGGAAGATGAGTCTCACCTTGTTTGCAGTAGAAGAAAGTAAAGAGTGCACCCTTGAATAGGATATGAGATGAAGTAATTCAAATAGCTTGCAGGTCTTGTATTACTTACAGTAAAAATAGAGGACAAATTGCTTACTTAACAAATTGTTGATATAATATGTTTATAGTAGTTGTGATACTAAATTGAAATCAATCGCTTATCAAGGAATTACATAAGGAAATTTTGAGATATGAAAATATAGAAGAAACACATAACTCAAACTGAACAAAAATTGGAATCTTTGTCTGCACTTGTATTAATACTCAAAAAGGAGAGTTTTCTCTATTACATCTGATAAGAAACGGCTTGGAATAGATCTGAAATCTATCTATTTATACAAAAATTATCACAACTTAAAAACTGTTGGACTTCATACAATATCTCCTAAAAACATAATGTAATTCGAATGAAATGACAACGGGCTGATATTGTTTGAGATGGTGCTTTCATATGTCTCTTCATCTGCTCGCAGACGCACTCATTTTCCTTTGTTCTTTGAATTGGGCACACATGTCCATTGAGAACACCATAATCATTTGTTTATTGTCCTTGTCATTTGATTCCAGTGCCATCTTTTCTTCAGATGCGTTTACTAGAAAATGAATATCGGTTGAAAATATGGAGGGAGTGATAATGTGATTGGTAGCTCAGCGTTGGCTCGTTATGAAATGTCTAACAGTTATGAGAAAGAGTAAATGCTCACGAATAGGATGACATGGGGACAAGTGTAGGTGGGGAGGTAAACGAGGTAATCGATGTGGAAGGTGTGACAGGATGGAGGGTGAATGAGATACATGACGTGGATGACATGTGTTGATCCAACGTCCCTTTATGTTTCTATATTTTTCAGGGGCACGAGGGGGTGGTTTGAAGTAACTCGCTTTTCATCCCGCAATGCACTTGGTGATGCCACCTAGCTCTTTTACTATACCATGGTTTCAATTGCGAGACCGCTCAGGAATTTTATTGTTCGAGCATGTTGTGTCCCCACAATGAAACGTGTTCGTTGATCTGGTCATGACCCGCCTACCAACTTTAGGATCATTCTAAGCGTGCTTGGAGATGGCCCTACTTTGGCACTGAAAAATAACACTTCCCGGAGGATGATCTGACATGGTGGTCTGAAGTCACTATGCTGACGTGTCATGAAAATAGAAGTGACACATGTTGGCACCAGTTGGATGCTAGGTGTCATGACTAATGAGAGTGCCACATGTCTAAATTGATGACTTCCACGTACTTTGGCACTTCATGAGCCTTATTCGTGGTGCTATCTTGTGCAGTTCTGACTGTGCTATGTGTCTGAGTTTAGTTGTAAAGGAGTCGTATTCTTCCTCGCCGAAGTCCTCTGGATAGTTGATGATTTCTCATTCCAGAATCTCGAAAACCTGTGTCCAAGTATTAACAGTGTATGTGGCATGTGGCGTGTTGTCTGATAGAATGTCTGCATTTGGGTTTGCAACCTTGTCTCCCGCATTAGACTTCTTTGTCATTTTTCTTGGTGCCATGATTTCTAATGAAACAGAGTGAAGTTACCTGTTGTAGAGAAAATCTGTGAGTCTTTCAAATAGATAGAACTTGTTAATTGTGGAAGGTAAAAATGAATTCGAAATTGAAGTTCTTTATTAAAACATATTTATTGATTTTCGTATAGCTTCAGTGACGAAAATTTATTATCGTTAACGGAAATGTCTACCTAGAAATTCAAAATCCGTGTTTGAATCATTATCCTTAATTATTCATAAATTCCATCAACCACTTTGACGGTTTGCATTCGGGAGTTTTGGATGTGACAGAGTGGGAAACTCCTGAATCCTGAATCCGTGAAAAATATTAATCTATGAATAATCGTCTTTAAAATCTTAATTAATCATTTTTTAAAAAGGTGTGTTAACTTCAAGTGTTTCAGGAGTTCGGACTTCGATAACTTTTAATGTAGCTCGAGAGGGAATTCCCAAAACCCAAAATTCTGAAGCGATTAATTATCCAGTAATCGATTTTAAGTCTTAATTAATCATATTCAATTTTAAACATTTTTGGGCTACTAATCTAAACTCATCCATCTGGGTTGCTAATATAAACCCTTTTCCAGTTCATACTTTCCTTCTTTTCACTCTTTGAGTATTCTTCTCAGGGAGATTAGTCCTTATTCTAGTTTCTGGAGATTCTTCGGTTCCTAGGACTAGGTATAGGGAATTACACAACTTTTATGTCAACTGGTCATTCCCAAGAACATTAGAAAATAACTTAAAACAAAGGTCAACTACATTTTTTGACTTCTCAGGTTGCCTTCTCGGGACTATGGGGTTTTGGGGTGCAAGGGGTGAAGCAGGGAATTGCGAAATCTTAGGATAACCAATAGGATGAGGGGGTTTTTCTTGCATCTCAGGGCTAGAGATACTATGGAATACTTCTATTGCATTTTCAAAGAAAAGATTTTGTTTCATAGGGTCATAAATGTCCTCTTTAGGCGTTGTTTTCTGGATCTAAGGTAAATTATCGACATCTATGCCAGTCTTTTCCCCTCCTCGAGTAACGATATTAAGGTTGGGTAGTTGTCTTTTAATGAATCTATTTATCTCTAAACTGATCATATTAGTTCCTCGTTGACGTACCTGATCTTCCCATTTCGCAATTAGTTCTGGGAAGTCTTCAGCTGCGTGCCCATTAGTTCTGCAATGAGATCACCATGGTCGCCTTGGGTGAGGACAATCTCTAGTAATGTGGCCTTGCTCATCGCATTTGTAGTATCTAGTTGGTCCTCTTCCCCCGGTTCTTCCTCATCTGAAGTGATCTCCTCTAGCTCCACCTCCTTGACCTCTTCCCGATCTTCTGTCTGCAAGTGCATCCAACGCTCTACATTGATTTGTAGCATGTGTGGTAGATGCACAAAACTCACAATGCACAGTATTCGGTATTGTTGAATACTTCTAGATAAAGG
This sequence comes from Picea sitchensis, assembly GCA_010110895.2. NCBI lineage: Eukaryota > Viridiplantae > Streptophyta > Pinopsida > Pinales > Pinaceae > Picea > Picea sitchensis. The sequence continues at coordinate 100,275 of SNQJ01S0028593.1, read as the reverse complement.
GGCATTGTCTTTGCCCATGCCCATGGATTCAAAAAATCTCGCAATACTCAACTAATGGCACTGCTTGATTACCTGAAAAAGCATGATATGGGATTGGGGTATGGAATGGTAAATGCACGGATACTTGTGCAACTCCTCCTATGGGTCCTGGTGAGGGTCCCATCGGATTCTAAGGGGGTCCCATTCCCCTCATTCGTTCACCAGATGTCCTTCTATGTAACATATGGTACACTATACTTGCGGACGTCTTGGTCTAGGTATCATCAATTCTTGGATCTTATCTGTAAGCATTGATATTTTCCCTTGTAGTTGCACCAAATTTGCATCTGTTGGGGATCTGGTTACTCTCAGGCTCCTCAGATATCCTGCCATGGCTTCAATCTTCATTGATTGTTCCAAGGAATCTGTCACAGTGGCTATTTGTTGTTGCGTTAACAGAATATGTGTCAGAGGTAGCAATCCCTGGATATACCATTCTCTTTGATGTTCTTCATGAATTGGATGCGCTAACCTACCTATAGCGTCTTTAAATTTCTGGCTATATTCCCAGGTTGATTCACCTTCCCTTTGTTGAAAAATACGCAACTTAGATGGAGCTTGTTGTTCTAACTGAGGTAGCTTAAACTCCGTTATGAACTTTGTCCATACCTAGTCAAGTGTGAACGCTTGACCTTGCACTCTTGGTACTCCTGTATCAATGGCCTTTATGTACCATTTGAGAGCATGGCCTCTCAAAGTAGTATGGAACTCAACCAACTTATTTGTATCCAAAGTCCCTCTCGACCTCCAAATTGCTTCACATAGGAACGAATGTTTCTCAACATCCTCATCTCCCTTACCCCAAAATTATGGGTATCGAGCAATCAAACCTCTTGCGTTACCAACCATTGTTAATATTATTGTTCCTACCAAGATAAAACCTAACGGTCCTGGTTGTTATCTACCAGGGGATCCCAATATCCTCCCAGTATTCGCACTTCTCGGTTGTGACTGACTAACTAACTATAATGGAACATGAATAACATAAGAAGGTAGTATAGAATTTACCACTTGTCTAGAAGACACTTGGGGTATGGGTGATTCGAGGCTGGTGCCACTGGATTTGGGGCGGGTTTCTTTGATCTGGGGGGTCTCATTCTCATCCTCTGGAGCGATCTCTTCAGTCGAATTCCCGATCTTTCCTAGAATCAAGGCTGAACCTTCTCTTTCTTCTTCAAGATCCATGTCGGGTTCCTTTTCCCATGCTTCTACATCTTCTTATTCTTATCCACCCTCTTGGGGACTTCTTTCTCTTTGTTCTTCTCTCTCATTCAATCTTTGACTGGACAATATTTCTTTTCTTATCATCGTCCGCAACTCTTCCATCTATCCTTCCTCTAATTCTTCTGGTTTGACTTCTTTCCGCAACTTCTCAGACTATTTTACTGCTTTCTTTATCTTACCACACCACCACTTCCCAACTATGGAAGCTCTTTTCAAGGCTCGCTCATCCCTTGAGATCATTTCTTGTTGCTCCCCCATTTTTCAAAGAACCCTCTACCCTCTCTCGGGCCATGACTCCACCCCAAACTCACCCCACCCCAAGCGAGGATGTTTATGCTGCCATCTCAGTCGAGGACATAGTCAACATCCCCTCCTCCATCAAGAAAACCTTAATCCACAGGGGTATTTATCTCAACAATCTTCCCCTTTCATCTTTCTTGAAATCCACTTCTGCCCGTGAAAAATATTGATGATTCTCAACTGCAAACTTGATAATGTATCCTTCTAATGTTGTATCGACCCAGAAATCGATCGCTCACGTTACCGGACGATCCAGACAATGAAGAGTTGTGATCTTTTATGTATCCCAAGCACAGGTCTTCTTGACTCGTTCTTGGAATTTCGGAGCTTCTTGGAGCCTATCTATCTAGTGGAAAAGTTATTCCAGGAACTTAACCCAGAATATCTCATATTGGTCACTCGATCTTTCTGAGTAAAAGACAACCTCCCGTGTATCTTTCACAGATTTCCCTCGCACCTCTTCTTCTTTCCTTATGAAGGCGTCACAATTTTTCTCCCACCATTGATGAATATCAGATCTGTGAATTCACGGAAGCATTCTCCCTACAATTTCTCTTGTAATCCAAGTCCCAACAACAAACCATTTTGTTGGCACAGAATTGTTCATACCAGGGTCCTTCTCAGGTTACCAACAAAAGGCACCGAGTAGTCTAGAGCGCTAGCATTTTCATCTCCTCTGAAGAGAAGAAGTCTCACCTGAAGCCCAACCAAGACAAGAAGATAGGGAATGGAAAGGAGAATACTTAGGTGGGTTTCCAGAATCTTCAAAGTTCACCATGATCTTGCATAAGACAGAATAATCCCATAACAGATATGAACTTATTCATAACTGGGAATAAAGACAATCAAGTTGTGGAAGCATTTGTAAATAGAGACAACACATTGATCTTATCAAACATAAATAAGTAAGTTACATAGACTATTCATAAGCAAAACATAGAATGACACATTATATTTCAAAATTTTAGGTCCTTCCATATATATTATCAAAAGAGATTCTCAGATACAATCTCAGAGACACAATCAAGACTCTGTTATAATATTTTGGCTCTGGACTCATGTCTCAAAGGCCTATCTACCCTTTTCCCCCAAAGCCTATACAAGTTACAATCACATAACCTTTTATTTGTTTGTGCCCTCTATACCATCTATGACAAAACCCAACAACCAACCAATTACACCCAACCCTTTTACAATCATATGCATCTCATACATATAGGCTGAGTGGGATCTTCTTGATTTAGACTCTGCATGCTTTCTTGTTCTTTTTCTATTGTAACTGCCTTTTCCTTGTTGGTGTTGCATTGTCCCTTTTCGCAACCGTTTTTTGTTTCTTTGCTCGCTTCGTTGTCTAGCTTCTTTGTGGCTCGTGCAACTCTTGTTTGACCAAAATTTGGTCTATAGTCCTCCTTGCACAACTTCTTACCAAACGAAGGGCCCATCATGGATTTGTGTTTGGGCATGCTTTGTAGCTCTGAAAACTACACAAAGGAAAAATATTGTTATAAGTTTTTTCCACAATGAATTAAAAGACTTACAAAATGATACATTGTAATTTAACATAAGACAACTCACCACATATGGGACTGACAATCGTGAGAGTGTTACCCTCCTCTGTGATCCTAATCTCTCAATGATTCCACTGTGCGTTAGTTAGAAGAATCAAATCATCAAAATTAAACAAATATGCTTAAAATCAAATTCATGATACATAAGAAATTATTATCAACACATTATCTCACCATGAATATCTCAAGCCTCGATGGAGATTCGTTGGCAGGTGGAGCACTCGGTTGTACAACCTACTCCAAGAAAACCTCTATTGTGGTAGCCTTGGTGGATGGGGCTGATGGAAATGGTGGGGGGGGGAGGTGGCATACAAGTGCATCCACTGTGGATGGATGTGATGGAAGAGGTGGTGCAGATGGGTGGCATGTGGGTGCATCCACTGAGGATGCACTAAATAAGAAATATGTTGGGGATGGGCGATGATGGACTCCCACGGGTTGTACAAGTGATGAAAAATCCCTTGGCCTAGGGTAAGGTAACCCATGAGCAGAAGCTAGGTTCACAGGGAGTGTACTAGTACTATAACTAGTGAATATGTCAAAAACCTACATACATATTAATAATATTGAACTATTAGTACCAAATAGTAAAATTCAACAACATAAATACAACAAATTTGATATTTAAATGATATTTAACTCTACACATGACACCTGTGATGCAGGTGACTTGTCCATACCAGATGGACATTCCTCAACATCGTATAGTCCCACAATCCATATAAACACAAGAAAATTAAAAATTAGTGGATGTCATAACATAAATAAATGACCATAGTGAATTTATCAAATGTGACACATACCTGTGTATGGGGTACACCAAATGCGCAGGTTTCCTCTATTGTTGCATCAGTGGTGGAGACATGCACTAATGCATCCATGGGTGTAGAGAGTTTGTTACATGGATGTAACAACTACAAAACAACATAACGATATAAATACACAGAGTACCATATAAATATATAATGATGAAGAACATAGAAATGGTTAAGATACTAACCTCCTCCGTGAATCTCTAATGTCGGTTGGCCTCCATAGGCCCCTTGCATGTATGCCTACAACTCGAGCATATGTGAGGTTCACATGGACGATTGTTATGTCCATGTGCCCTCTCCTCATCAATTTGTTGTACATGGTGAAGCTCTGACCCCTCTATCAATGTCACCGACATGAACCTCCTACCGATATAGTGAAAAAAAGGTATTGTGTTGCGCTAGGCTCTAATTCAATGATGATACAACTAATTGTACCTATTGCAATTTCTCTGCAACAAGAGGATGTTGGGTAGGAGGGTCAAGCCTTTTCCTAGGGGGACAAGGACCTAACATGGGATCATTCCTAGCATGCTCTCAATCCTATGTGGACCCTTGACCCACCCCCTGGAAGTCACCGATGTCGACTTAGTTGACATGCTAACCCAAAATAAATTCAGCCCACAATTTTCACAAAAAAATATAAAGACACCTCCATGTTATTGCAGGGAGGTTTATCAAATACCATGTACCACCTATCCATTCAGTTTTGACTAATTTGTGGGTGGATGCACCAGTCAATGAAAATTTGTTTCTTGGTCATGGGTGGTTGTTGTTGAGATACATGATCAATAAAAACAGACATTAGTTGTTGTTTTTATATACCCAAGTATCCAACTTTCTTTCTATCCAATCCAGTGTTGTAATACTCAAACATTCTTTCCCTATATTTAGAAATAAAAGTCAATTGCCCTTGGGCACTTGCAATGGACCTCACAATGATGTCCAAAGAAGTGGCCAAGGACTCTCTGCTTGGTTATCTCGTGCCTGTTAATTTATCTATGAACGTTCTTAAAGTGTCCAACCCCTCATTAATTTCAGGTGTTTAAGCTGGGTGGTTGTGGTGGGTTGGCGTTTTCCTCACCTTGGTCTTTTGGTTGGCGGTTTACATTGTCTCCAAGTTCCATTTTATAATATATGCTAAATTTTAAAAAGACAACTTAATGAATGGACTTATTGTAAAGGTATTACAAACAACAATTTTATTTTATCCCAACAAAATCATTAACATAATTTTGTGTAAAACAAAGAAAAACTATGTATTATCTTTGCAATGAACTTGAATAAAACATATACAAGATTAGTGAATTGTTGAGAGATTTAAATCCAAGTATTGATTATGTGTATTGAAACTAGCTAATAAGTGTTCAAGATCATTGGGATTTACATCCTTAACTCATGACTAATTGTTTTGTATTTTTTGCAAAGCCAAGAGGAAATGACAAAAAATCAAACATGTCTTTCTTGCAATGGACATGGTGGAAAGATCGCGGTTTTTTCTTCTTCTTTATTAGTCTCATTTGCTTGCTTCAATTGGAAAAATCGTGAGAGTGGTGTACAAATGAGCACAAAACGCTCTCGCGACCACTTAAAAATCGGGCACATCATGAACGTGCATGTCTTCTCATGAACGTATGCATTCTCTTACCGAAGAACCTACATGGCATGCTAACTGGATGTTCAGACCTTGCCAAAAATGTAGGATTAGAAACCCCCTCGACACTTTTTCATCCACCAACTTCAGGCACTCATCCATCCATATTTTTAAAATATTTTTTTATTTCTTTGAAAACTTTTAACCATCATAAAATATATGTGAGAAGACTTATTCTATATCCATATTTTTTAAAAATATTTTCTTCATTCTTTAAAATCTTTTAATCATCATAGAATAACTCAATTTGATAACTTTTAATCTGATAACTTTTAATCATCATAGAATAAATTTGATATAGTATAAGTTAACACTAAAAATTGACAGTGCAGACAACTGCGATGGTCCAACTGCGATGTTTTTACCGAGGATATTTGAGCGTTTTTGTTCAATTATTTAACTATTACATATTTCACAACAATATTAATTTAAAAGAATCTATTGGCATTACATGTTTTCAGTTTTTAATATTTAATATTTTAAGGTAAAGTTGCTATTCTCTTTTTCTATAGATTTGAACACTTTTTGTGATTAAGTGCCTATGCTTTTTTATTTACAAATGTTGTAGTTTAAAAGTTTTATGTTTTGGTTTTTTTCTTGATATTATTTTTTCAATTTTGTCTAAAAAAATTGGTAAGAAATTGTTGTATCTGCACATTTGAGATTAAGTCTGTAATAATCATAGAGAGTTTTTCAAAATGCTAAATTTATTTATATTAAATTCCAATATAAAAATATAAAAATAAAAATAAAACTCTTAAACAACACCTATACAAAGAAGTGTTGTGTGGCAGCTTAGTCCCTTCCAAGTAGATTTGGGAATGGAGATGATAGTTGGAAGCTTATAATTATTCATGATGATGATTTTTGGAAACTAGGGAGAGTCGAGGAATATTGTTAAAAAAACAAAAATTAACAATATGGTAACTAAAGGGTAATTAGAATAGATGTTTAAAAAATACTAAAAAGTATTGTTCAATTATTTTTTAGAAATGAAATGATAAGAAAATTGTAAATATTAAAAGGTATATTGAAATTACATTGAATAGTAATTTAAGATATAACTTATATCTTACTGTACATTTATTGAAAATGAATCTACCTAGAAATAGATGGAAGGAAAAAAGTAATTAGTATGAAATGGAATCTTCCCATAAAGTAATATGAAACATAACATATGAAGAAGATATTTGATAATATACTCTAACGTAAATCGCGGTTTAATGCGTTTTAATGGGAGATGTTCTCGGGGTATTCGCTTATTATTCAGTAATCAAAGCATAATTAATCTACATTGCAAATCCTTTCGAACTTGTATGGTGAGTTGTCACTAAGCAAAGCATAATTAATGTGCATTGGGAAGGGCACGAAGGTGGCAGGGATGGAAGGGAGTGATAAATGATTTGAAACTTTTTGTGAATCTGGGTAGAATGAAGCTTGCGAGTTCGAGTGTGGGGTGGAATTGTAGAGCACGAAAGTTTTGGGTGCAAGATGTATATCACGGAACACGGGGAATGAGAGTTCGATAGCGCCAAGACGGGAACCCAGGGCCATAAAATTGGCTAAGTATGGAATGGAAGGGCGGTTGGATGGGCTCCTGTAAATCGTTGTTTAATGTGTATTAATGGGAGATGTCCTTGATATTTTCGCTTATTAGTGCCAAATTTTTCGAACATGTGTGTTGAATTGTCACTAGTAAAAGCATAATCAATGTGCATTGGGAAGGGCACGAAGGTAGCGTGGATGGAAGGGAGAAATAAATGCTTTGAAACATTTGTGAACCTGGGTAGAGTGAAGCTTCGGAGCTAGAGGAATTGTAGAGAACAAAAGTTTTATGTGCAAGATGTACATCATGGAACTGTAGAGCACAAAAGTTTTCAATGCAAGATGTACATCACGGAATTGTAGATGACAGAAGTTTCGGGTCCAAGATTTATAATAGCACCAAGCAGGGGACCACTGGCCATAAAGTTGGCTAAGTATGAAATTGTAGATCACCGAAGTTTTGGGTGCAAGATTTATATCACAGAACATGGGGAAGGAGAGTTCGGTTACGACAACTTGGGAACCGGTAACCATAGAGTTGGCTAGGTATGAAAAGAAACGACTGTCGGTCGAACTCCTGGAAATCGTGGTTGAATGTGTTTTTTTCTTATTAATGCCAATAAGAGAACCTGTGTCCTGAGTTTTCTCTAGTAAAATCATAATGAATGTGCATTGGGAAGGACGAGAATGTGGCAAGGATTGAGGAGAGCAATAAATGGTTTGAAACTTTTGTGAACCCGGGTATAGTGAAGGTTGTAGGCATAAAGTTGTCTAAGTATGGAATTGTAGATAACGAAAGTTTTGGGTGCAAGATGTATATCACGGAACATGGGGAATGAAAGTTCGGTTGCGCCAACCCAGGAACTGGCGGCCATAGAATTGGATAGGTATGAAAAGCAACGTCGATCGGTCGAACTCCTGTAAATCAAAGTTGAATGCGTTTTTTGCTTATTAATGCCAATAAGGGAACATGTGTGTTGATTTGTTGCTAGTAAAAGCATAATGAATGTGCATTGGGAAGGGAGGGAATGTAGTGGGGATTGAAGAAAGCGATAAATGGTTTGAAACTTTTTTGAACCCGGGTATAGTGAATCTTACGAGTTCCAGGAGTCTGGGGTTGAATCGGAAATCACAGAAGTGTTGGGTGAAAAATGTATATCACAGAAGTGTTGTGTGAAAGATGTATATCACGGAACAAGGGGTATAAGAATTCGATAGCGCTAAGTCGAGACCCCGCGGTGATATAATTGGCTAAGTGTTGAAAGGGGCAGCGGTCACTTGGGCTCATGATGTGACGATATAGATGGAGATGAGGATTTCGCAGTCGACTAACCCGGGAACCCACGATCAATCCAGAAGCTTGAGAAAGTCATGTTCACGTTTAAAGAGATTTTGTTTATATTTATTTAAAATGTATTCATATTAATGTATCTTAATAGATTATTTGTGGTCCAAAAGCAAACCATGTTCCAATTTGTGGAGGAATTGTAGACCACGGAAGTTTTCGGTGCAAGATGTATATCACAGAAGTTTTGGGTGCAAGATTTATAATAGCACCAACCCGGGGGTCGGTCGGACTCCCATAAATCACAGTTGAATTAATTTTTTTCTTATTAATGCCAATAAGCGAACCTATGTGTTGATTTGTCCCTAGTAAAATCATAATGAATGTGCATTAGGAAGGGTGGGAATGTGGCGGGGATTGAAGAGAGCGATAAATGTTTTGAAACTTTTGTGAACCCTAGTATAGTTAAGCTTGCGAGTTCCAGGAGTCCGAGCTCGAATTGAAAATCACAGAAGTGTTGGGTGAAAAATGTATATCACGGAAGTGTTGGGTGAAAAATTTATATCACGGAAGTGTTGGTTGCAATATGTATATAACAGAACACGGGGCATAAGAATTTGATAGCGCTAATTCAGGACCCTGCGGTGAGATAATTGGCTAAGTGTTGAAAGGGACATCGTTTGGTCAGTCTCATGATGTGAAGATATAGATGGAGATGAGGATCTAGAAGTCCACTAACCGGGGAACCCACAACCAATCTAGGAGCTTGAGAAAGTCAAGTTCAAGTTTAAAGAGATTTTGTTTATATTTATTTAAAATGTATTCATATTAATGTATCTTAATAGATTATTCGTGGTCGAAATGTAAAACATGTTCAAATTTAAAGGGTGTTTTGGGCTCACAAATTTTGGTCAAACCCATAAGCAATAGAGAAAAAATATATGACTTAACATTTTGTATATGAAAGCATATTCTGAAATATAGGAAGCTTCAATATATGCACAATATTAAACATGAACATGACCGCAACATGTACAGGGAAATGAGTTAATTTTAAAAATAAATACAAAATTCATATAACAACACCAAATTACATTGAAGATCACCATAGAACAACCTCAAATATTTATATTCAGATAAACTGGGTTACAAAATACATTTGAGAATATTTCCCAAAATAGTTGTCTTGGAATTTGTAAAAATATATATAGTTCAATACATATTCTGTGAAATATGAATGTGTTTTCCATAATGACGAGATTGGGGCTCCCGCGAACTACAAAGAAAACATGTACAAGAATGAAGTTTGTAGAAAGAAGAAAGACGACGATGGAAAACAACAAGACCTGGCAAGAAGAAAGAGAAAATTATCAGTTCTTGGTTAAAGCTTTGTTAGAGTAACTGGATGAAGACATTGACAAAGACAGAAAAATGTGATTAGTATCAACTTACTATGATGGTGTACCATGCCTTGTCATTTTCTATCTGATGTCTTTTTATGGATTTTCTCAGTGGTTATGGGAACCAAGTGAAGCGTCCTTTGCCCTTCATTGGTAATCTAGTCGATAGTCTTTTTGAACCACTCTTCGATGTAGCTTCTCATGGGCGCCACGTTGATTTCATGCCGGATTTTTATATTGAAGAATTCACTTTCCAAGCACCTTAGATCAATAGAGAGGTTGTGAAATTCTTCTTGAATATATTGGTTTTTAATCGAATAACCGACTAACCAATTTTTCACGTCATCTTCACCATATTCAAGAATGCCATAGAAATTTTCAAATGACAGTCTTTTATAGATATGAACTTGATCATCAAATGCTTGCTTGGTTAAAAACAAGAAGTCGAATATCAATTTCAGGTCTTGGGCTTCATTGGTTCTATCAACTAGATCTATCTCAGTTAGCTTCTTGAATAGTTTGTCTCATCTAGATATGGCCTGGCTACATGCTTGAATGATACCATTCAGTTTTTTTACCTTTTCTTTCCAGCATGCGTTTAGTTGGTCTATTCGATTCAGGGAAGGGAGATCCTCTTGTCTTCTTCTGAATTATGTCATACCAGTAACTTTAACACCAAATGGTACAACTGCATCGAGGTAGAAACATTTCTCATTCTTGAGATCTACTTGCAGATACTCATGAAAAGATTTTGTTATTAATTCCATTCTTATTTTTATATTGTTTTCCACATAGCCTCGGGATGATGTGAGAAGGATTTCTAATCTTTTTAACTTTGTCACAGGTGCGGTGGGACCGATCATTTCCAAAGGAGTAGAAATTAGTGGAAGAGGCATTAGAGTTCCCTCCAATTATTTGATTCTCTCCTTTAACATGATGTTTTCTAATTCAAGGCTGCTAATAGAGTTGTCTAGAGAATCTTTGGTTGATCAGTGTATCCGGAAGATCTAGGAAGGGCACATGTTCTATAGGTTGATCTCTAAACGATATTTCCATTTCTTATTCTTTACATCTCTCTTTTCAACCAACTTTTTGGATTCGATATAAAAAACAACGCTCTGAAATGAAAAAGAATCTTCTTCGTCGAATGTATCGGTGCCAATTATTTCCCTCTCAGGATTATGCGGAGCAGTGCTCTCTAGCTGGTTTTATTTGGGGAATATTTTTTCAATGTCAATTTCTAGTTCCATATCTTCAATCGAGAGATCATGGATATCAATTTCTCCCCTCGGTCCCTCCTGTTCTTGGACTATTGTTTTCTGTTTTTTGCTCGCAAGAAGTTTGTGAGAAATTTCAATTTTGTCGGAGGGAGGGCTATTATCTCCTCCTCTTCCTAAAGAACTATGTGTGACTTTCTTGCTTGGGTAGGCCATTGGAGTACTGCTCCAAGATGTTGTGGTCTTGGGTGTGGTGGTTGGGGATTGGGAACTTTTTTCAACCGGGCCTTTTTGTTTTTGTTTGTACAAACCATTGGTAGTGAGTTTTGTCTCAAGGTTGTCGGTGTCAAGAGAAAGACTTCCTGAGGTGATATATTATTCTTCATTCATAATACTGTCAGTGAAAGAAATGTTGAAACCGACAGCCAATAGGTGTTCTACAAAAATACCATCAGGGTCGAACCCTTTTAATTTTTCATCACATTTCAAATTGAATTTGTGGAAGTGGCCCTCAGAACCATCAATATTGTTCATATTCATGACCATGAAATCCCCGACTTTCCAAGGTAGACAGATGAATTGACTTTTTCTTTTTTCATGGGAAAAGTTCAACCAGTAGGTGTACTGCCTTACTATTTTAGAAAAAAACTTTGTACTAGATATGTGACATGGAAGGAAGCAAGGATTTTGTTTGGACCCAAAAATCCTTATAACATTATAGTTATCCATTTCTTCTAGTGTGCCCTTCCTATCTAATAACTTTCTCACCTTGTCAGACAACCGGGGAAAATACTTTCCAAATATCAATCCTTTAAAATCTGAAACAAAATCATTAAAGACATCATAAAAATGTTGGGAAGCGTCGTGTCTCCATAATATATAGTACGAGAAGGTTACTGGGTCAAATTCACAGTTTACCTTCTTACACATAGATAGTCTAGTGAATGGACAACAATTCACCACCACGAAAATTAAATAAGATGGCATAAAGAATTTATTTTGCCTTGTGTATTGCAATAACTAGGAAGAGATTTAAATGGAAATCAACTTGCCCCAATGGAAGATGGCTTGTTCCTTGACCATAAAATATAAAATATACAGAATCATCTGAGAGATGTTGGTTGTACTTTCTTGTCCTATTATCCTCGTGAAAATCCATGCAATTTTCGAGAAAGGGTTTTTAAATGCACTAACTTGTAATTTGGTCATGTCCCCGTGAGCGACCACTGGATTCTCTAAGAACTTTAGCAAGAGGTCCAATTCATTACCATGCTTCTTTAAGAACTCTTTGCAATTCTCACCCTTGAAAGTAGGCATTGGGTCGAGAAGTCTTAACATCTTTCGAAATACTTGAGGCGGTAGGGAGACTCAGGAATGGTTCCGCAACTGGATGATCCGCTCATTTGGAATATAGTTTTTGGCATAGTAGGTGACCAACTCCTTACAATCAAAAAATTTGGGAACACAACCTGCTCCTGCAATTCCAGATGTCCAGATAAATTTCTTCTAGGCATAAGGGGATGAGTAGTAGTCATAAGCTCTAGACCACTGAAAAATCTGGTCCTCGCGCCCAAAAATATTCAAGGTATCTCCATAGAAATGTTGTCGAGCTGCAACCATAAGGTAATGAGAATGTTCCTTTGCTCCTGATAGTATTTAAAATGAATGTTGGATCATGATAATATAATCTCTCATAAATCTTGATTCAATACATTTTAATGGGAGATTTCCTCGCCCTTTTCGCCTATTAATGTCAATCTTTTCGATGTGTTCGGTGAGTTGTCACTAATAAAGGCATAATTAATGTGCATTGGGAAGCATGCAAAGGTGGCGGGGATGGATGGGAGAGAAAAATTCTTCGAAACATTTGTGAACCTGGGAACCTGCAAATCTGTGACAATGGGAGGTGAATAATTGACTAAGTATGGAAAGGTGGGGTACAATGCCTTAAAAAATCTAAAGTAAATAACAATTTTTCCGAGCTCAAGATCCACACATAAAAAATAAAAAATCAAATGCCATAATATTGACCTCTTCCAATTCGATAATAGGGAGGTTTAGTTGATGGATCCAAATATCGCTCACTTCAGGCGATTAGGGTGCACATGGGGTGCCTGTGAGAAAAGCTAATTTTTTTTTGAAGATTTGTTTATATTGCTACATGTGGCGATAACTATGTGATATTATTTAGAATGAACACTGGAGGATGGTAATATAATCTCCCGTAAATCTTTGTTTAATGCATTATAATGGGAGATGTCCTCGAGCTTTTCACTCATTAATTTCAATCTTTTCGAACCTGTGTGGTGAATTGTCACTAATAAAGGTGTAATCAATTTGCATTGGGAAAGTGTGTGAAGGTGGCAGGGAAATCGACTAAGTATGAAAAGGTGAGGTGGTCATATGGACGCAGACAGACTCATCGTAGATAGAGTGAATCTTGCGAGTTCGAGGAGTCTGGGGTCGAATTGTAGATAACAGAAGTTTTGGGTGCAAGATGTATATCATGAAACAAGGGGCATGAGAGTTTGATAGCGCGAATATGGGAATTGGAGGCCAGGAACATTAACTATGGGAAAAACATTGTCAGCTATGTAATATACCTGGACCTCGACAAAATCAAGTTCAAGTTAGAAGATATGCAAGCATACTCTCAAATATGCCAAGCTGTAATATATGCACAATACTAATGAGGGGCACCATGTCAACACCTTTGTAGATGACAGTGGGGTAGCACAATATTGCATTCTTTCTATGATGATGCCTTAAAAAAGATAAAATAACCAACAATTGTTTGCCAATTCAAGATTGATAGAAAGAAACTAATCAGATTCCATAATATTCTCCCATTAATGCATTTTAAGGGGAGATGTCCTTGAGATTTCCGCTTATTAATGCCAATATTTTCGAACATCTGTGGTGATTTGTCACTAGTAAAATCATAGTTAATGTGCATTGGGAAGGGGCAAAGGTGGCGGGGATGGAGGGGAGCGAAAAATGCTTTGATATTTTTGTGAACCTGGGAGTCCGTGAACCCGTAAAACTTTGAAGAAATGACTAAGTATGGAAAGGAGGGTCAATCATACGGAGTCATAGTAGGTAGAGTGAGGCTTGCGAATTCGAGTAGTCTGTGGTCGGATTTTAGATCACCCAAATTTTGGGTGTAAGATGTATACTCCGAACATGGGATATGAGAGTTCGATAACGCCTACCTGGGAACCTGCGGCCATAAAATTGGCTAAGTAATGAAACGAATGACAGTCGATCGGACTCGTGATGTCAAGATATAGATGGATATATAATCTTACAGTCCGCCACTCGGGAACCTACAAGCATAGAGATGAGAACAAGTATAGAAGAGGAAAAAGAAAGGGAGAAAATAAATTTATTCCTCACATAAGAACACTTTGTCTGATAATTATCAAGTGATAGAAACACATCAACTATGGGAAAAAAATTCTCAGCCATGAACTATAGCTGGATCTCAACAGACCCTGGTTGAAGTCCAAAGAGATGTTGTTTATATCTATTTCAACAAGCTCGTAGGTAGAGTGAGGCTTGTGAAGTTGAGGAGCTTGGGGTCGAATTGTAGATCACGAAAGTTTTGGCTGCAAGATGTATACTCCGAACACGGGGCATGAGAGTTCGATAGGGCCTAGCCAGGAACCCATGGGCATAAAATTGGATAAGTATGGAAATGAACAACAGTCGGTCGGAATCGCTATGTGAATATATAGATGGATATATAATTTCTTAGTCCTCAACCCTGGGAACCCGCGGGCATAGACATGTGACTAGGTATAGAAGAAGAAACGGATAATAGAGGGGAAGAAGAAAAGTAAAAAATGGGTAGGTATAGAAAAGGAAAAAGAAAGGGAGCAAATAACTTTATGCATCACACAACAACACTTGGTCTTAAGTATGGAAAGGTGGAGCAGTCAGACAAAGTTATAGTAGGAAGAGTGAGGCTTGCGAGTTCGAGGAGTCTAGGGTCGAATTGTAGATCACCAAATTTTTGGGTGCAAGATGTATACCTGAACACGGGTCATGAGAGTTCGATAGCGCCTACGCAGGAACTCGCGACCATAAAATTGGTGAAGTATGGAAACGAACGGTGGTCGGTTGGACGCATGATGTGAAGATAAATATGGATACATAATTTCTCACTCTTCCACCCTGGGAACCCGTGAGCATAAATATGGGACTAGGTATAGAACCAAAAACGAATAATAGAGGGAAAGAAGAAAAGGGAAGAATGGGTAAGTATAGAAGAGGAAAAATAAAGGGAGCAAAGAATGGTATGCCTCACAAAACAACACCTTAGTCTGATAATTATCAAGTGATAGAAACATATCAACTATGGGAAAAACATTTTTAGCCATGGACTATAGCTCGCGCTGAATAGACCTTGGTTCAAGATAAAGGAGATGTTGTTTATATCTATCTCAACAAGCAATAGACAAAATATATGACTTTGCACACTTATATGAAATCATTCAGACGGAGTCACCATAGGTAGATTCAGGCTTGGGAGTTCGAGGAGTCTGGGGTTGAATTGTAGATCACTGAATTTTTGGGTGCAAGATGTATACCCCGAACACGGGGCATGAGAGTTCGATGGCGCCTACACTGGAACCTACGGCCATAAAATTGGATAAGTATGAAAACGAACGGCGGTCGGTCGGACTCGTGATGCGAAGATATAGATGGACATATAATTTCTCACTCTGGGACCTTGGGAACCCGCGAGCATAGATATGCGACTAACTATAGAACCAGAAACAGATAATAGAGGGGAAAAAGAAAACAAAAAATGGGTAAGTATAGAAGAGGAAAAATAAAGGGAGAAAAGAATTGTATGCCTCAGACAACAACACTTAGTCTAATAATTATTAAGCGATAGAAACACATCAACTATGGGAAAAACATTCTCAACCATGGAATATAGTTGGAGCTCAACAGACCCTGGTTCAAGTTAAAAGAGATGTTTATATCTATATCAACAATCAATAGACAAAATATATGATTTGGCATTCTTACATGTAAGCATATTCTAAAATATGACAATCTCCAATATATACACAAATTGGAGAATGTATGCAGATCATATTTTTTGTAACCATACCTCTTAGTCTCTAGACCTTGTACTATGATGGAGGTTTCACTTCTACTTGTCGATATTTCTTGTGAACTAAAAAACATGTGGTGTAAACAACATAAACATTTTTACCATGGCACAACAGAATAAATAACTGCGGATATTTGTTTCACAAACATAGAAAGAGTGTAATCTATGAATCCTTACCTTCGACATTGTTGTTGTTCCAATGTTTGTGACGGTTCACTGCCCATGTCCATGTTACTTCTGAAACAGTGGCTATGAACAAGTGTATTTTGTTGATACTCGATATGGATGTGCATTAGGCATACACATTGTATTTGTTGTGGCACAACTGTAGCCATACCTTTTGGAAGATTGTACTCCATCTTTGTCAGTTGTGGCACATAAGGCTCCATCCTCGTGTTCAAATAGTTTGTTATTTTTTCAATGTAGCAATACATAGAATACAATGGACATGAAGGCAAGCTGCTATGTAGGAATACATGAAAAAAAGATGGAGTACAAATTTATTTTTTTCAAGATAGCAGCACAGAAAATACAATTGACATGAAAATAAGTTAATATACAGGAAGATATGCAGTATCCAAGGAAAAAAAAATAGAAGAGATGCAAACTAGTGGAACAAGTATAGACAGAGTAAATGAAAAACAATTGGACATGGAATACGGGTAGAAGTATGCACCTTTGCATGTATTCTTCTACATTTATGCTTAAGATTTATTTTCCTTGTCCAGTTTTCCTATTTGTTTCAATGAAATAAAGTATAAAACAAAATGAACATGAACTTAAGTTGACATGCAAGGAAAAAACGAGGAATATGTACATACAGTAAATAAAATAGAATAAAAGGAATAGAGTAACATATAGTGTTAGAAGAATGTACCGTTTTTTGTTTTTCTTCATCCATGTATGTGTACATATAAAAAACTGTGTAAAAAAAATTTGTGTCCAAAATCAATTACAAACCAGGGAAAACTAAGAAGTTGGATAATTTGGTTTCCTGCAACAAGCTAGAAATATATGCTTTGAAACATAGAAATATGATTTTGCAATATGTTTGATGTATATTTCATAATTCAAGTGCAATACAAATTGTATCGTGATCAGACCAGTATGTGTCTAAGATAAAACGTTGTATTGAGAAATGGGCACATTCGACCATACATGGTCAACAAGTGTGTTTTGTACATGGTTTATCTTGTCCAAAAGAACGCGGAGATTGTATTTGCACAGGTAATTTTCCAATTCTTTTGTTCTGGCATTATTTTGTAGCATGTCAATGTTGAAGTCTCCTACAATGACAATGGTTTTGTTCAGATGCAATGATCTAATGCATTGGAAAGAACATTTAGTATGTTGGATAATGTTGCATGCGGAGCAACATAGAGATTCAGTATTGCAATTTCTGATGCATGGAGAATTACTTTTGTGAGCACCATCTCAACATTGTTTTCTTCGAAATGCATATGCTCCAAAATTGTTACATGTTTTTTCACTAATATCACCACCCCATGTGTAATGTAACTCGACATGCAATTGTGATTTGGAAATTGCTTGTTTTGCATGCATAATGTCATGTATGTTTCTTGTAAGCAAAGAATATTGGATTGCATTGTGTCATAGTCATTGAGTATATCATCCATGTGTCCATGTAGGTTGCATGTGTTAAGTGAGAGAATTGATACAGATGAGTTTGTTTGTATGGATTGGTAATCATACTGTAGATGCCACTTTGCGGTAGTCCTAAGGCGTTGCATCTCAATATCAGCTTTGTGTTTGACTTTGAAGTTATCTTTTGTAAGAGTACTTAGTAAATACAAGGAGTCTATACTTTTGAAACAGGGCAATGTTGTGTATACAAGTCCATGTATTCAGATTCCAGGAGGGTCAAATGAAACACTATCAAGTGTTAGTCATTGTGATCTGTGGATTGTGCGTGCACATGCAAGTTTAATTGGAAACTATTTTTGAATCTTCAGCCGACCTATCTTTGTTGATGTTGATACTGGTTTTGATATTCGTAAGATAGGTGTCCAATCGTGTGCAATGTTTTAATTATATAGATAAGCCAACTTGTTTTCTTGTCGGTGACCTATATGTGGCTCATGGAACTTAATCCAGAGGACATCAAGGTTTTTTTTTTTGGTATAGCCTTTGAGTATTCCATCTGCACCATTCACCAAGCCATCCTGCGAATCATAGTTGCAGGCATATATTTCAACCAGCATGTCTAATTTGAGGACAAGTTGCAAAGGCAAAGTGGTTATATGTTCATGATGTGGTACATTTCCATTGTTGTCTTCTTTGAGGTCAATTGGATTGATGATGATATCATCACCAGGCATGAGTGATAGCATGTACCTGTTATGCATTGCAACACCCCTATTCATGTAGAACAGGTAAGGGAAGGTTGGTTCTGTTGGTGAAGGTCGCGTGCACCTTGAATTGATATATGTTAAGTCATCATGTGTTTGGTTGTTTGTCCTCATTCTATTCATAATTGTAATAAATGTTTCATTTGTCTGACACATTGTAGTATGTAATTCAAAGCATTTTTTATTGTCTTTCCAGAATTCATGTGTCATTGTTTTCATATTGATCGTTGTTTGTTCAAATATCAAAGAATATTGGATGGGTTGTTCCTGGTAAAGATCCCCACATAATATAATGTCAACGTTTCCAAAGTATTTGGTGTGCACATGTTTTATTTTTCTTAGTCGATTGTCAATGGAATACAAGAAGCAAATTCCAATCAAATATGCCTCATCTATGAAGACAAGTTGCAGTTTGTCATAAAGCTTAGACAAGGTATCTAACATTTCCTTGTTGAGTGGAAGAAACTGTGACTTGTTAAAAGGAATAAAAAATGTAGAGTGGATTGTTGTTCCACCTGCATTATATGTAGCTTTTCCTGTGTATGCAACTATTATCCCCTTTGGTTTCATAGTATCAGAGGTATTTTTTGAATCATATATTCGTATAAGCATTTGGAATAGTGCTTTTGATGTGAATGTCTTGCGTGTTCCCACCCCGCCTGTAAGGAACAAGTGCACAGGAGTGTGCATGTTGAAGGGTTTTTTAATCACAATGTCCTTTAGAATTGTTTGTTGTTATCGATTCAACAGATGTCTGACTCTGTGGTATTCATTGTTTTCAATAAGGAAAGGATGTTTTGTGACTTGAAAACCAAGATTGAAACGTTTTTCGATGCCACCTGCTCGAGGACGAGGCAAATATGCTTATAATTCATAGGACTCGCAAAGAGTTCTAGTTTTTTTATGGTTTGTGAATGTCTCATCAATATTGTCAGGGTTTTCTAGTTCATTAACTGCACTTTCTAGATCACCCCATGTTGGATTAACATTGTATGTAAATCTAGATTCATTGGTTTGTACTATAGTCTCAGAGGAAATATACGCAGCTTCCCATGTAGGGAAGTTATGTTTTAATGTGTTTTCATTTTGATCAAACGGAACGTATAACAATAGTTTTTCTCTACAATAGTTTTCATAGTCAATATGTTTGTTGTATTTGACAAAGCGTATTACAGAGGGTTTTTTTATTTTTGATATGGGTGCACCATTTTTTTTGTAATGTGATACGAACTCTGCTAAGAAGATATGCTTAATAGGAGATGGACATTGGAGGTAATAATCAATAATAGAGAAACATAGCACATCCTCTGAATTGTCAGGCTCTTATTTTAGCAAAGACCTTAGACAGTGGTTTAAGCACCAATGTGCGTTTCTCAAGTGGAGATGTGTTTATGAAGACACATTTCCTTGAACTACAA
Source organism: Picea sitchensis (assembly GCA_010110895.2). NCBI lineage: Eukaryota > Viridiplantae > Streptophyta > Pinopsida > Pinales > Pinaceae > Picea > Picea sitchensis. The sequence continues at coordinate 80,316 of SNQJ01S0028593.1, read as the reverse complement.
TTGAGGGGCGGGGAAAGTGCAATGTGGACTGCTTGTTGAGCAGACATTTGTTGAAGATTAAGTAATGTATTTCCAAGTGTAAGTATCATTTGAATAGCATCAATATGACTTATTTCATGTTCTTTGCATATTCTTCTGAATGCACTTGTTATAGATTTGTCAACCTTTTTCATATACGAGGTACAGTACGATGCTGCAACATATGCATTGAGGACATACTGCACAGATTTTGTATTTGCATTCCACATAACTGGCATGTCCTTGGAGAAACTATTGTTCCAAATATGGGAAAGTTTTCATTTAAGAAAAATTGTTGGTTGTTTAAGTGTACATTGTATGTCTTGGATGTACTCATCTTCTGTTAGATTTAGCTCTGCCAAGAAGTCATCGAATCTCATTAACTCATCAAAGTCTCGTTTTTATAGAAATGCGAACAAAGATTTAGATTTCTCGATGACAACATTACCTTCTAAAACAATTGGCTCTATGATTCTTTTTGTTCTCATTGGTGGCACAGGGAAGTTGTATCTGCAATGTGATTTTTTTCATTTTTTACTTCTATTTGTATGATATTGTCTATGAAATTTGGCAAGTTCTGGATCTAAATGATCTGTGTTGCATGTTATGTATTTGTCCACAAACTGCTCAATCTATGAGTTGTTGTCATTTCCATAGATCGGTGCACCCTCTATCCACAACAGTGCATGGTCATGCTCACTCCCCCTATTCTGGAACTCAGTCACAAAAAAGTATTCTGATATTTTTCCAAAAAACATTTCATCATGGCATATCGATTGCCTCAAAGCATTTTTTCTATTTCTATAGTAGCGAGTACATGTGACTGGGTCTTTTCTTGTGAGGTAGTCAATGTCATCATTTTCCAATGTATCGGTTTGTTTTTTCCTTTTCCTGTTCCTATACAATGCACACATCGTAGCCACCAACGGATCCCAACAATGCTCTGCACATGAAAATTTTTGGCAATCCCAATTGTCAGATCATTGCAAAAATAGTTTTCTTGTTTTGTTGCAAATAGTCAGGAGAGATGCGAATGTTTTTGAAATCTATGTATCCAATATCAGATTTCAGGATTTTTTCTAGGTTTTCTTTGTACTTGACATCTTTGGCCAATAAATTTCTTCCTTGTAGCTGGCCTTTTCTTATTCACACCCACATGAAAGACAACACTTTCTCAATTATTATGTGCATTGTTTTGAAAAACAAATTTGTTACGTGATAGGAGAAGTCACCGCTTGAATGTAGCAGCTCCCATCGAACTATTTTATGGTAGTTGAATCATTACGTAATGTCAGTGGGACGTGGATCTCCATAGAACAGTGTTGGGAACTTCATTTCCTCAGCAAATTTGTCCTTGAATATTCCAAGTGGACTTTTCCCCTCAGCAAGTGCAATTTTGACAATCTTGTCTTGCAAGTCACGAATGCGTTGTGAGTCAGTGAATCCATGTATCAATGTTTCAACAGGTCTTTCATTCTCCATTTCATCGCTTGTATCAAATTCACTAGCAGTCTCAAGAGTCTTTGCAGAGCTGTCATCTGCTTCTCCAATAATATTGTTCTCGTTCTCATTTATAGAAATGTTTTGTGCTTTGTACAAGGCCCTGGAACATAATTCTTTTAATTCTTTCATGACAACATGCACACACACTTTACATGTCTAGTATTCATTCTTGTATTGCAAGCGTCTTTTGAGAGCTACAACAATTGTCATTGTATCACTAATGAATTGTGGAAAGGCTTTTTGCACAACATCTAGTTGGATAGACACATTAATAATTGATCCTGTTAAGCCCATTTGGGGTCGTTTATAGCCCCATGGTCTGATTTGTGAAAATGCATTTTGTAGAGACATAAATCTTTCTTCAAGTTATATAAGTGACCTTACATCTGGTAGTGGTGTATTACATCTTATTTGGTCAGGCGTTGCAAAGTGTGGCAGTTTTCCATTTTCAAGTGATCGTTTGCATGGAAGACAAATATTGCCACTGGAAAATGCTTTATCATTTACTGTCAAGCCGAGGTATTCTTCTTTCAAATCAGGCATGAAAGACTTACTGTTTTTTGATAAATTCAATTGATCGCAAATTGCACATGCAATGGAAGGAGTGTCTTTAATTTGTTTCATATAGATCTATTTTTCATCTTTATTTCGTAGGGAAGTATGCGTAGAAAGTGTTTGTTGGTTTTCATTGGTAGCAGTGCATGGTGTTGGATCTGCCCCACGAAATGTGATTTTTTCCTCTCGGTCAGTACCATGACCATTGTGGGATATGTGGTCGTACCTCTTTCTCTCACATATCTATTTTTTCAAGATGTGGTAGGTTAACTTATGCTTTCCACTGGAAACTAGTTTCACTTGTTGACAAGCAATGTTGGAGGTGGAATCGACATTTCTTATGAGCATTGCATCCTCACCATCTCGATGATGCAAATTGTTATGTTATTTTTCATTCTACATGTGATGTTTGTGCTCAGAAGAAAATGTGAAAATGTGATTGTGTTGTGCACGAACAATTTTTTTTAGGTTGTGATATGTTAGTTTCTGTCTAGAAGGAAGCGTAGCAATGCATTTTTTTCTCTCACGTATGACCTTTTTCAAGTTGTGATAAGTTAGTCATCTGGATGAGCTCATGACAATTAGGATGAGTTTCATTCTGATTAAATAACATGCAACACTTATGTAGATTCGATGTGGTTTGGGTGGCATTGAGATTGGATCTCGAGCTGGTAGTATTTCTTACACTACCAATGTATATTTTTCTCTCACGTATGACCTTTTTCAAATTGTGATAAGTTAGTATAGGTTTTTTGTTCAAGGTCTGGATGACCTCATGACAACTGGGATGAGTTTCAGACTGATAAAATAACATGTGACGCTTATGCAGATTCGATGCGGTTTGGGTAGCATTGACAATGAACCCTGAACTGGTAGTATTTCTTATACTACCAATGTATATTCTCTCACGTATGACCTTTTTCAAGCCGTGATAAGTCAGGCTACGTTTTTTGTTCAGGCTCTGTATGGCCTCATTACAACTGGGACGAGTTTCATTCTCATTAAATAGCATGCGACGCGTATGCAGATTCGATGTGGTTTGGGTGGCATGGAAAGTGGACCCTAAACTAGTAGTATTTCTCATCAAAGGTTGATAATGGATATGTGGCATATCTTGTTTCAATGAGATTATGTCAATTGTTCGATCATAGTTGGAATCAAAACATTAGGAATGGATAGTACCATCCGACGGGGCCGACCAAACCTAGATATTTACTCTGAATATGATAGATAGCCATTGTAAACAAAATATACCATCCTCTATGTTTCCTTTCTCATATGGCACTGCCATGTTTACAAGGTATTGTTGCCAACTTCCAATTGTCGGCATACTTTCTAGGGGATATGGTGAAAGGTGTTGATGCAAGCAGCTAAAATCTTATTGATTGTCGCTTATAATTGCATTGCAAAAGGACTGTATAGTGTAAAGCCACAACGACTGCACATTGAAATATGTTGCTACCAAATATCAAATTGCATTGAATAGACTATGTCCACAACTAGATGCAACAGTTGTCGTTATATGCAAGCCATGGGAGTGTATACAATGCATAATTCATTTCCAATGTGATTCAAGGTCTTTGCAAATGAGGGACAAGTAAATATGAGGTCCTCCAAGATTGCATACGGATAATTTTCTATAGAGTAGTGGTTCATAATGACCAATGACAGGATTGGCATCATGGGACAAGATGCAATATGGATTGGTAGATGCAATTTTGTTGAATAGTCGATATCTTGTTTTTCTTTTCAAGGACCATATTCCAATAGATATATTCAACCACTTGGACAACCACCGTATATAAAATGTAGCTCCCCAAAGTCTCCTCTCATGTGCAGGAAGAATTGCAGATGCAGAAAACCGCATCTTTGAAAAATACGTAGTGACATCATGTATTCCATGCAACTGGCAAAGAAAATCATATTCCAATTCGTATTGATATGACTCCAATGCCTCAACATCGTCATTTTTTAAATAGCCCAAGAAATAATCTATCAATCCATTGCACAAGTCGGTCGAGGAATAATGGAAATGCAATAGAACTTGAAATGCGTCGAAGAGGCAATCTCCTACAGTATACGAGAATGCATCCAATCTAAAAATCTCATTGTTATGCAATACCTGGTCAATGCTCTCATGTACAATGGAGTCTGTATCTATTTCATAAGACTCAACATCTATTACTTGCTACATCTCTTAAGATGTGATTTTCAAGATGTTTCTTAGCTATATTCAGTTTATATGCAAACAAAGAAAAAATAAAAAATAAAAAACTATAAGTGTGGAACTGCATTCCAATTTTGTTGTGTATCCTTCAACCTTCTTCCTGTCAAATTCAATCCCCTAGTCGCCACAGCATATGAAAAACAAACAAACATACAATGAACAGTGAACTAAACAGAAGAGACAACGCAAATGAAATAACACTATAAGTTTGCTCAGCACAAAGACCAAGTATTCAAGGCATATCATTTTTTAACCTATTCCACACGTGGAAGAATATGCTTTGCAAGACATAAAGGACAACAAAAACCAACAGGTGGACAAAGTTTTTGATTCAGAGAATAAAAGCATGCCATGTCACAAGGCTCTGGTACATGTTTTCCCTCTGTGACAACTCTGAATTCGTTTTCTAAAGCCCTTTGCATTTCTATTTTCGAAAGATCTATGGCATGATATCCGGGACGTGGAAGTTGGCATATGTGATTGGAAGGGAACAACTTGGAAAAAATGCACCAAACGCATGGTTTCCAGGAACAGAAAATATGAGAAAAACATTCAATTTTCTTTTTTATATTTCACCGTGGCTACAACAGATGTGGGTTATGTGTCCAACATCGACATTCAAATGGGAACAAGATGTTTTGGAAGGGAACAGAATGGGAAAAATGCACCAAACGTATTGTTTTCAGGACTAGGAAAAATGAGAATTTTTCTTTTTTATATGTCATTGTAGTTGCGACAAAGGTGGGTTATGTATAGAACATTGAAGTTCAAGAACATGGACAAAATTCTGGTCATAGCAGCCACACAAAAAGATGTTCTATAAGAGGACTTTAAGCCAGGGATTCCTAGTATTGAAAATTCTTGCTTGCAAACTACAAATAGCAAACATCAAACAAGGAATAGCAATGAAACCATGGCACTGAAACTTACCCATGAACAAAGAATGACATAAGCGCAACTCCAAACTCTGCAAACTGCAACAACATGTCCAACCGCGGATGCAGGACCCCAACCTTGCAAAGTTGAAGCAAACAAGAGAAAGCAACAAACAACAAACCAGTAAACACGCACCAAGAGGTCCAACTACAGCTGCAGGATCTCAACTTTGCAAAGTTGAATCAAACAACAAAAGGCAGCATCGAACGAACCAACGAACAAGCATCAACCATTGAACCAGTAATGTCGGTGAAGAACAATATTGACCAAATTCACTACAGACAACATTGTATCCAAAAATTGGAAGAAACTGTATTGTAACACGCTTGTTGAGTAAACATTTAAGGTTGTGAGGCTTGTTAGGTAAACACTTAAGGTTGTCAGAACCATCAAAGGGCATCGCGTTGTGCAAACATTTAAGAAAGAATGTAGTGTGGCAAGCTTGTTTACGTACGCAATAATGAAAATGACTCTCTAAGTACGCAACAATAAATAATAATAATAATAACAATAGTTTGAACAATTGAGACTATGCACAAAAATTTTACTCAGAGGACAAAGTAATATGAAGTCAACTAATAAAAAATTGATTATCCATGCTCAAAACTTTGGATATTTAAACATTTCAATATGAATAGTACAAATTCAAAAAGATATGCCAACATACAAAGCATTGGGAATAGCGAAACTAGCAATAAGACATCAAATCTATTATCCAATGAGATCATGACATATAAGGGTTTTTTATTAAATAAAAAAAATGTTTTTAGTTGTGTAGTTCGAACAATAGAGATTATGCAAAAATTTGTAGTCAAAAGACAAACTAATATAAAGTCAACGAATTATCAATTGCTATAAACTTTGGATATCCAAACATTTCAGTATGAATAGTACAAATCCAAAAAGACCTTAAATGATAAAAACTTTGGATATGACAACATATAAATTATTGGGAACAACAAAGCTAGCAATAAGACCTCAAATCTATTATCCAATGCAATTATGACATATAAAAAAAAAATTATCATATAAAAAATAATGTTTTTAGTTATGTAGTTCAAACAGACACTAATAACTTCTTTTAAACCTTTACAAGATTCATGATGGATATCAATGGATGTGGAATTCTTTATTCATTCAAAATGCACTATAAACTTAAATTTTGTAAGATACTTTATTCATTCAAAATGCACTATTAAAGTCAACTTTTACAATAACATTAACCTCAATTTTCAAAGAGATCTCTGAAAATAATATTTAATATTTTGTAGGTAGTGTTATTTGGTGTGAGATTTTTATTCATTCAAAATGTATTATAACTTTTACAATAACATTAACCTCAATTTTCAAAGAGATCTCTGAAAATAATATTTAATATTTTGTAGGTAGTCTTATTTGGTGTGAGATTTTTATTCATTCAAAATGTATTATTAACCTATTTGCGTTAGCATTTATTTAAAGGGTATAGTGTGAATTAACCATCAATAAAAATGTTTGCACATATTTAAAACATGCACTTTATTTAAAGCCGTCGTCAAGTTTTCAAGTTTTGGAAGGTGAGTTTATCCCCCATAAAATGGAAAAGCTATTAATGTTGAAGTTAGGGGCAGGGGTAATGCGGATGGGACTAGGTTAACTCGGCAGCAATTTTTTCAATCGAGTGTGCATGTTTTTTGGCGGTGCGATTTTAAATTTTTAGTTAATCCAGAATTCTGGTAGATTTTCTGATTATTTGGGTTGGTTTAAAATAGGGCAAAATTTTTGGAATAAAATTTTGAAATGCAGTCTGAATTTTGATTGTACTCAACTTAAACTATTATTGAAAAGCAATATTTTTTCTGATTGTTTTTTCCAGCATGTCTTTCCACTATAGTCAATCCAGAAGTCTATTTCCTGATTATCTAGATTGGTTTAAAATAGGACAAAATCCTTAAAATAAAATTTTGAAATGCAATCTAAACTTTAATAATACTAAACTTAAGCTACCCCTAAAAATGTAACCAAATTCAATTCCATTTTTTACCCTAAAATAAAATAAAAAATAAATAAATAAAAAAAATAAAAACAGCTCTGTTTACTCTCAAGTTAACCTACTCAGGATGGGTGTCAAGCCCGATGACAGTAAATTCAAATTTGACCTAAAATTTATCCCATGCCATGATTATCCTCTGAGTATCATGAAGTTCTAGTCTATATACACCATACAATATCTGTACATAGATGGTAGTAATGACCGTACTCGAGACGGAGACAGCAAGGTCCTTAGCCTCCACCTAAATGGAATCGTACGCGCTCCCCTGCCGACCAAGTTCCGATGATTGCGACAACATAGCGGAGAAGGCAGGACAAAAGCTAATCGGGGCCCAAGTATTAATAGGTGATGTGATACCTTTCCAGAGAAGCCAGTGATCTTTAATAGAGTTCAGAAATTATTCTTCGAAGCAAAGGTTTTCAATAAGTATTGTACAATTTTATTTTATTTTTAAATTCATGTTTTATGAGTATAGTATTCTTACTATTAGAATTGGGATTGTGTTCACTTTTCAATATTTTTTTAAATTATATTTTATGAATATTAATATTAATATTAAAATTAGGATTATGTTCACTTTTTCACATTTAATGTGTTGGATTTCACATTTGATAAAAATATAACTTTATAAAATATCAAAACAATGTATTTAAAATTTATTAGTAATATTAATTATAAATATATGTTTTAATGAAAATCTTGAAAAAATAATAATTATCAAAATATGAAAATATTGAAAAATATATATTTATAAAGATATGGTTCAATGAAAATCTTGAAAAGAAAATAGTTGATATTCTATAACTCCAAGGAAAGGAAATTGATATGAAAATATTGAAAAATATATATTTATAAAGATATGGTTCAATGAAAATCTTGAAAAGAAAATAGTAGATATTCTATAACTCCAAGGAAAGGAAATTGATATGAAAATATTGAAAAATATATATTTATAAAGATATGGTTCAATGAAAATCTTGAAAAGAAAATAGTAGATATTTTATAACTCCAAGGAAAGGAAATTGTTGTGTTGTATTTTTTTTCTTTTTCATTTTCACATATTTCATTTTTTTATGTTTATATATTTCATTTCTCTTTTACAATTATTTTGTTGAATTGGTTGGAAATTGTTGTGTTGTATTTTTTTTCTTTTTCATTTTCACATATTTCATTTTTTTATGTTTATATATTTCATTTCTCTTTTACAATTATTTTGTTGAATTGGCTGTGCTATGTGTTTGCATGTTATTAGTAATGTTGTGATTATAATGTTGGTATCTAATATTATTATTGTTTGAGAATAGTCATTGAGTTCATGGCATCCCATTAGTGCACTAAATACCTTTTTCTTTAACAATAACTTGAATAACTTAAGATTTATATTAAAAGAAGACTTCAAAAATGGTGTAGAATAATTGAGTCACTTTGGCTTTTAAGCAAAATTGTGAGCTCCTTATTTGTCAAATAAATAAAATATTTATGTCCACAAATACGCTATCTCTATATTTCTTATATAAGTTCTAACAAAATGTTGTCATAACAAAATATAGAAATATTGCATAACTATGTTGGATTACAACCGAACTTCTTGTCACTATTGTATGTGCTATTAAAGGAGATTTTTTCTTCTTTACTACCATTGCCTAAGATTACTTTGTTGTTTATGAGGTCCTTGTTATTCCTTCCACTCATGATTTGACTTGATCTAGGGGTTCTAATTGTTCGTGTATATAATCTTCTTCAGCCTAATCCGTTTAGCTCATCTTAGGGGGATCAGCCTAATTCGGATTTTAGTGAAAAGCAGGTTCCTCTTCCACTGAACCTTGTTTTGCTAGTCCTTGTTGAGATGGAGGGTACCCACGTTTGGTTTTTCCATCAGAGGGTCCAATTCAGGTGGATCTTCCTTTGTAATCAATCAATGTTATTCCTTGGCTCCAACACACCAGGTGGATTTGCGTTGTTGCTTCTTAACTTGCTTTGGCCCTTTTTGTCAATTTGTATTTAAATGCCTTGTTTCAAAGCAAGATTTACAATGGAAATAAACATGTCCATAATCGAGATTTTGGGTCTAGGAGTAGTTTTCACATTTCAGAATTATTTCTATCGAAAACTCTTTGCTGAAGTCTATTTCCAAACATATGCAGGTATATGTAGTGTTGCTTCATTTGTTTGTTTTAGAATTTTTGTAATAGTATCTTCCAAGGGATTTTCCAATGGCTCAAAGAGAGTCTAAACCCCAAAAATGCAAGGGAATATTTGGAACTCCAACCCACACAAGAGCCGAGGAAAGGGAATATGTCAATGGGTCAAAGGATGGAGTCCATGGCTTCATACATAATCTTGAATTTCCCCATAACTACAGTCTACATTTTGAAACAAAATCCCTGCCTTAGTAGGATCAAATTCAACAATGAAAAACCCCTTTGTACAGGGACAGATAAAAGCCTCCTCTTTTAACTGAGGTTTCTAGGATTCTGAAATCCATTTGTGTAGATCCACTAGACAAGGCCATAGACTATTGAAACGAAACACAATACCATTGGTACTGTAGAAGGCCCCTTTCATTGCACCATATTTCACTATAGGAATAATTATGGTTGGAGCCTCCTGAACTGATGCAGGAGCATCTCTCCACGTCAACCAGCTAGCCAGCTAGCCGTGTTAAGCGCACGCATTCAAAGCTGAAGAGAGGCGCAGCCTCATTTAAAATCTGAATTGAATGTAATTAAATGCTTAAGTTGTTGAGCTGTGAAGCCGTGCCTTTGTGTAGGCATTAGGTAGTCGGCCTTTAATGTTTGTAAGGCTGAGATCTAGATCCGATGCTGGACTAGACAACCCATTCATTGTAATTGAATAGGGTAGGTAGATTGGAGGAAAGAGCTCAAAGAACCCCCTCAGGTAAAAGAGATTTTGTATCTCATTTTGAGTAGTGGTAGTGGTTGTAGGAGAAGAGCAAGAGAGAGCTCGAGAACACCCTTGTACAAACAGGCATTTGCCATTTTAATACAAATAGCAGTTTTTCCTGCATGACTATGTGTTGAATGAATGTCTGTGAGTGTTCTTTATATGATATGAATGTATGTTGTAGATGTATGTTGTAGGTTTGCATTTGCAGGAGTTCATGGTTTCAGGCTTGAGAGGTCTTTGAGGCTTCACACCAGGAGGGTGTGACAGAACACTGCGGGTTCTGATAGCCGTGCACAGAGGTTGTACTTCTGAATTCTGCGGGTTCAGACAAAGACGTGCTACAACACAAGAACTAGAATCAACAACTCAGGAAAAGACCTATGAGGTTGTTGAATACCTTGGAGGCAAGGCTGTGGGAGAAAGGAACAAGGACGAGTTTCTGTAGAGGTCGAAGCTACAGGAAGGCTCAGGACGGATAGCACCTCTGTGTGCATGTGAAGACTCTGCAGAGGCGCAGAAGTCAAAGAATCCCTTGGGGATTCAAGGATAAGCTCAAGAGGAGTAGTGCTTTCAGCGCACGGAGCTATAGCTGCAAGGAGTGCAGAAGTCAAAGAATCCTTTGAGGATTCGGGAGTAAAATCTCAGGAGGAATAGCGTCGTGGAGAACGCAGGCGAGGCTTAGAGTTGAAGAGCTCGCAGAAACAAGCAAAGGTCGAGGCCTTTGAGAAATTGGAATTCTTCCAAGTGCAGGAAGAAAGTGCGCAGAAGCTCAGAAGGGAGCACAATAGCCGTCGGATTGGCTGGAGGAAGAATGGATCTAGACCGTCAGATCTAAAGAGAAATCCCGTCAGCTGTCAGATATGGCGAAGGAGTGAGGAGGTTATGGTAGCGGCCAAGGTGCAAGCCTAGGAGATCGTGAACCATTGGATCTCATCCAGAAATCCCGTCAGCCGTTGGATCGGCCAGAAACTGCACGAGGTTTAAGCCCTTGAAAGGAGAGAAGAAAAGTCCCGAAAGGCGTTGAGGCATCGGGATATTGGCATTCGTGATATCGGGGATATCGAGATGAAAGTCACTCCACTCCAGGAACCCCGAATCAACGAGATTTGATCTAGACCATTCGTTTGGGAGCGGATGCGTGTCACGAGATTACCCACATCTGGGACTCGGGCATCGGAGGTTGGAAGAGGAAGTCTTTCGACTTCACGAGTGGCGAAAAGGCGAGAGCTCTATGTTGTGGGCCTAGCTGATGTCACATCGGGATATCGACACTCGAGATATCGGAGTTCTCAAGGTCGAGTAAGTCGGGAAACTTCAAGTCTCGAAACAGGAAGATCGGATCAGGGCCGTCCATCAGTTGGGGACACGTGGTGGAGATCCAGACTATCAGGTGAAGTCCCGATAGAAAAGTCAAATCGGAGCATCGGAGTTCGGCATTTCGCGAGTCCTAAGGACAAGACTTCCAGAGCATTAGAAGTCGCGAAATCGCGAGAGAAAATCAGGGCCGTCCATCTTGAAGGGACATGTGGCAGCGATCGAAGCCTTCGGGAAAGGTCCCGATAGGAGAGCCACATCGGGAAATCGCGGATCGGGATGTCAGGAATCCTGTTGACAAGAGGTTTGGGCATTTCGGAATTGCGAAGTCTGAAACCCCGAAAGGAGGTAAGACTGCGGTCACGGGGATAGTGGTCATATGGGCCAGGAGTTTAGCCGGGAGGGATAACACAAAAAGGCACGTATCGGTGAATTTACTCATCGGAGATCGGGAGATCACGGGGATAGAGGTTCGTGACATCGAGGATCGCGAAACCCCGAATCCTGATAAGGAGTATGACTGCGTTCATATAAGAGGAGGTCATGTGGACTAGAGCATAGCCAGGAGGGGCTAAGGCCGAAACCCCGAAACCCAAAACTAAATCGGAGAAAGGTCACAGGTGTGTGCAGAGTTCGTGACAGGAAAAAGAGAAGGACCTGTGGATCGGATTTTTGATAAAGATTCCACTGTGGGAATCGAAAGAGCCACTTCGGCTCAAGTTGAACTTTGAACGATCCTTAAGACCGGGAGGTCAGGCGCAGGACCTGCTGAGGTAGGTGGACTGAGCGTCAAGCGCCATCATGAACCATAAGACGTAGTGAATGTGAGAAATTCTTTAGAATATTGTTGTATGAAGCTTTACTCGAGATGTCGTTAGAAGGTAGAGGATCTACATCCATTATCCATATTGGATCCCATAGACTATCCAAGTGATCCAGATTGGATCATTATATTATTTTCCATCTATCTCAATGCTTTTCAAAGTGGAAAAAAATGGAAGAATAAGCTTGAAAGGTCATTTTAGTGGCAAGTCCTAGTTTGGAAAATTGGGGTCTGGAACCTTCCAAATCCATTTTGAGGCATTGAACAACGTTTTTTTGGGTTCTGGTTTCTAAAACTAATGCACACCCCCTTGAAAGTGTTCTACACTCTGGGAAATTTCCATCAGTGCAAATCATGCATCAATCGGAGTTTGTATGCAAACATTATGCCTCCTACAAGTTGACATATTGTGTTGACCACCATGGTACAAGAGGATGTCACGTTATACCCCATTCCTCATGCATATGGGGCTAGAAATGTGAGGAATTTCATGAAGATTCTAGAAGATTCAAAACCCTACCATAATTAAGGGTTCATGAAGTAAAAAACCTACCCCTAGATGAATATCGGGCTATGTTAAATACTGGGCCACTAGGAGGATAAGGGGTTCCATTCTTTTGCATTGTATCTTGTTCCATAGTTGAGAAAAATATCTGAGAGTGGTATTTTGTGAGAATAACAAAGGAGGAGAGAATTTGTAGCAACCATATAGGCCACAGGTCAAAGGCAACTCCATAGAGAGTGCTGCTTTCTTTGTACTTGCATTATTTCTATAATGGAGAAAAGAGAGCAGAGGTGGAGCAGAGCAGCCTTACCTTCTTGTTGGGTTTTCTCTCGTATTGGGTTTCTCAGGTCGTATCATGTGTTTATCTGTGGATGGTGTGTGTATTTATTTATATTCTTTATTTTTCACATTTGAACTACTTCATAAGTTTTTTTTAAGAAGAAAACCAATAATCAAGAGCCTGATATCTAAAGGAAAAATAACCTTAATAGTAAAGATTTCAGTATTTTATTAGATTTGATGTGACAAACTATTCCATTGGAATATCCACGACAGTTTACAGATCCCCAATACTTTCTTCGACATGAGTATCAGGTGCATCAGAGGAGAAAGACATTGTTAAAAAAAAATGAGTTGTCGCCATGTGAGAATATATTCAACGGGGAGGGAAGGGTCATTCAAAACAACTACCACTACAAAGGAAAGAATATAATTGTTTCATAGAGAGGTAAGATCAACCATTCGAGGCTGAATCGGGGTTGAGAGATAGTTTGGGCACGGCTAGGGAAAAACCCTAGTCGTTTCCGCCTATTCCTGTCACACGAATTCCATTCTCACCAAATTAAAAGAATAAATAATAAAAAAATGCACACCAAATAGTTAATGGAAACAATCCATATAGTTAACATTTGAATTTTCTCTATTAATCTTAGTGAAAATATCAAACTTGTATATTCTTGATTAAGTTTAGATTTACACAAAATGAACCTTGTCAACATATCAAATCCTAAATTCAGATTTTTGTATCATTAAATCCTCACTCTTTTCTCGAGATTGATCACTAATCTTCATTTCTTGATTCTATACATATTTGTCTTTCACACTAGCATAGGAGTGACGAAAATCCTATGTATAATGGCTTGGCTGATAAGATAGGGTTGGTCCAACCAAAGGTAACCCCCATGCACTGTGGTGGGGAGGAAAAAAACACATGATTGAATGACCTGGGCCCAATCAAAATGTAGACATTTAAGGGGGGAGAGAATTCCAGATTTCTTGAGGGGTATCGCCCACTCTTGCATCACCACTATGTCAGTTTCATCTTCTCATTGGATGACCTATGTGTATTTGTCAACCTAAAGTTTAGGGAACTGATGGGGATCCTAGACGTTATAGTCGACACACTTGAGCAAGGACACCTTTTCGAATGTATGGCCTTTGAATGGGAATTCACAGGGTAACACTAGATCAAGAATTGGTTATTCCTTCATGGCCTTAGCCTTTGGTTGTGCATGAGGTTTGCTCAACAAGGCCATATTATAGATGTTGAGAATGAGGTTGGAATGTTTAATATGGGGTGAAGGAGCATGTAAGGAATGTAGAGAAGAGGTAAGGAACTGAAATATCATGCTCCTTCTTTAAAGGAGGAAGCCAAAATGATGCTTGGGTTGTCATGCATGTGAAGTTATTGTCCTGTCGTTTCCTTGAGTTGGTCGGTACCATGTCCCATTCTATTCGTTAGATTGGTCATGTTGGATGCTAATCAACCATGGTCACATTAATTTCGAGCTTTTTTCCAGTTCCTGCAATTAAATCCAGCTTTATTTTGAATCGTATGAATTATCCTCCTCTCAGCGGTATTAATGAGCCTATTTCCCAAAATGGGAGGAAGTTGACATGGTAGAACTACCTATCACATCAAATGTTATGCTCACAAATCTGTTGCCACTGACAAATATTCTAGATTAATCATATCTAAGATGACTTGACAAATGCACGAGTTTTAATCTCCATGGGCGTCGTGCATATTCATGTGCACCCCAACGATATTTCAAATGTGGCTCAAGTGGACGCAACAACCCATGGTGGGTTTCCATGTTTTCTCACGTAGGCGTAACTAGTCAACTTCTGCCAAGGGTGGTACGAAACTATTTTAGGCCAGTTCTGCTCTGCTAAGATCCATTGATTAACCAGTTCCTCTACAGTGATGCCCAATTCACCTGTTGGATCAATGGGGTTGGGGAAGAGAAGCATAGGGAACATCTCTTTGTGAGGTATGGACAGAGTATCCATGTCCCTTTTTGGTGTAAGTGGTCGCTTTGTCTTCTCGATGGAAAAGCAGAAATTTGGTGATATAGGGTGCTTCTTTGCTAATATGCACCGGGCATTCATATACCGACTACACGTTGTGTTGTTGCTTAGTTGTCCATCGTCTTTCGCAAGGAAAAGTGTATCAACAAAAGTCTATATCTGCTCATAACATTTCCCGCATGGATTCCTCCACAACTACCCATTCATGATAAAGTTTTTGATGCGTGACTGTAACACCCTGTTTCCCCCAAATTTGTAATTAATCCTAATACAGGAATTACCATGCTAAAGCATGATGAAAATCTAAATAACATTATGAATTTATATTACAGAACTGCTGAGAGGGGATGTGCGGAAAATAGACCACGATGGTGGTGGAGGGCACCTTGAAAAAGGGGCGTTAA